>JAGKQL010003104.1:0-26302 GCA_018398635.1 Cyprinodon brontotheroides | reverse complement strand
CTTCATATGAGGGTTCATCACAGCATCAGTAACTATCAGTATTTTAGGAAATACTAATTAACTGAAGGCTTACGGAAACCAAAGAAGAACAAGGAACAATTCATAGTCAACAAAGAAGGAGAAATATAAAGAACATAGATGGTGCATGAGTGACCCTAAGGTTGCTTTTTTTTTTTTTGATGGACAGGTAATTCAATACAAACACATATATTTCTAAACTCAAAATACTACACAGACTAATAAAATAATATTTTAGCCACCTTAAAATTATCTTTGTAAACAAACCTCATCATCACCTGACAAGAAAGGTAATGCAACCATGCAGAAGCCATTTTGTACCATGACGGCCTATCATATTGTTGGAGACGGGGAACAGTGGAGGGAGCGGTTCATTTCATTGCAGTCTGACCATTACAGTACATGTCAATGAATACCAGGCAGAGACGGCAAAAGTACTCACTTTCCGTACTCTGGAGTAAAAGTACAGATAAGCCTTGTTTTAAAAAATACTCTGGTAAAAGTGGAAGTACTGGATTAAACTTCTTTACTCAAGTAAAAGTAACAAAGTACAGGCTTGTAAATTTACTTAAAAGTATAAAGTAAAGTAGAAACCACTTTTTCATGTGTGTTAGCTATACATTTTAAAATGGATATCTGCCAATAGCTCTAGATCTCTGTTGTGTTAATTTTTCAATCATCTCGTGTCGTCCATACTACTATGCTAACGCCACTGTCACCAAGCTGCAATGGTTTTGCTGCGAATGAATACCGCCCGAATCTGTCGATTCATCTTGTGAGTGGTGCGTCAAATGCAACGTAGTGATTCCCATCCAATTAGATTGAATTTGGTATTGATGACGTGAAAAATAATAACGGTAACTCCATTGAAATGGATTCAACACTAAAGTAACGAGCCAATTTTTTAAAATGTAAGGAGTAGAAAGTACAGATATTTGTGTAAAAATGTAAGGATTAGAAGTAAAAAGTCGCCATAAAAATAAGTAGTAAAGTAAAGTAAAAATATCAGACTTGAGTACAGTAACGAAGTATTTGTACTTCGTTACTTCTCATCTCTCATGAATACTACATACTGTTGCATGAATACTACATACTGTTGCATTAATTGCACCTAAGTAGCCTAGTACAAGTACAAGTACAAGTCCTGTCATGGCATTTCAGGCACACTATACAGTATGGAGCTGGCACGTGTACCAGTCCAGTTTTGTTTGACAAAAAGGATATCTAGACAGTTTAGGAGATAGACTTTGATAAATCCAGATCAATTCCAGCATGAAACTCACAATGATGCATAAGGAATAGTGTTTATTGTTTAATTTCATACTGTAAGAGCAGTACTAGCACTATATGGGATTAAATACAGTAACAACAGAGAAAAATACAGATAGCAGAGCACTTTCTATTGTGAAGACACATTTACCTCTCTAGATTACATCCTGTATTAAATTAATATAAAGTGCCATATCTGTACCTAACAACAACTTTGAGATTAGTTAGCTCCTATGTTTAAGGGGCTCTCAGACTGCCATAAAGCGAAGCTCTGACTTTTCCAGCGATGGAACCGACATTCACAGTGTGGCTTTAAAAATCTAACATACATAATTCATACCCCTATTTAGAAACAAGATATACAATATTAGATTCCACCACCAAAATCTGTGATTGTAGCATTATTGTAATAAACGAAGGAAATATGGAGCTATTGCAGAGGTTGCTGTTTTTCACCTTGGTGGCATAAAAAATGTGGTACATAATAAACTGCAGAGAATTTTAGTTGTAAAATTGGATTAAAGGCATTATATTCTTCTTATCTGTTACTCTATAAGATAACGTCATGTTCAGATAGAAAACTTGTGAAAACAGACATATGTAAAACTTTAATGATCTTATTCATTGAACACTGTTCCTCTTGATACGATATTGAAGGCTGCTGCTTATAGAAGAGCTTGCATTAAAGAGGTTGCATTAAAAAATCAAACACAACAGCTTACAGCTTCTGTAAACTTTAATGTGCACATTGGATTTCAGATAAGAGAACATTTTCTGAATTGTCCTGGCCTCCATTCCTACCATGTGTAGTGCATCAAATAAATATATCAAACCCCTCCCTGTAGCCTTATCGTCCCAAAGGGAACCATCCTGAGCATACATTTCTACATGTCCAAACAGAAAATGGTAAACAGAATATATGAATACCAAACATTTTGGTAGGGGTGTACAAATTATAATGATTAACCATTTTAATCTTTAATTCCAATCTTTCTTGTTACCACAGTCATTTGGTCTATTATAGGTGGTACAAGGTCAAAGTAAGCACTACAATATCTAAAAAGGCAATTTAATCACTCAATTCAATTTCCTTTATGTATAAACAGCCAAGTCTCAACATCACAGGATGTGATAAACACATACAGGTTTTCTTCATTTCTGAGTTTTTTTCTCTTTTAACCAAGAACCTTAAGTGCTCTACTCACAGCAGGAAACATAAAGACATGGGTTCAGATATTTGTGCATGTCTTTGGCCTATTGTTATTTACAGAGCTGAAATCACATAAGCTCTAACATAACATACATACATAATATATATATAATCCCTGTATAGTATAATATATGTATATATATTCCTGCATAATATAGAGTTTGGGCTCTAAAGCCTTTGATCAAAATAATCACTGACATTATCAGGGCAAGGTGAACCTCAATATTTAGTTAGAATACTTATATTTTTGTAGTCCTGTCAGGTCATGCAGGTGAATTGGGATATTGTCTTAGAGACAGTTATGGGGCTCGTCAAGGTGGGATTCTGAACCCTCTAATTTTTCAAGTGTATATTGATGACCTGTCTATACCACTTGGTAAATGTAGAACTGAATACAATATTGGTGATTACTTATGTAACGTATCTGTTCCCAGTATAATCATGAATTTTACATTACGTAAGTTCAATGTTGCCAAAAGCTACATGATTGTAAAAAAAAAAAAAAAAAAAAGAAGATAATTAAAAAAACTTTTCACTTTTCTGGACATCCTCTGATGTCATCCTAATGAGTTTAAGGATCTTGGAGATCTTATGACAAGTGATCGAGGTAGTGGTGTAATCTGTATGGACAGGCTAATGTGCTGGCCCGTAAGTTCATAATGTGCTCCATGCTCTTTAGAACTGTTGGTTCTCCCTCTGTACATTGCCCACTTGTAGGTACAGCAAGAGTAGCCTGCAGAGACCGACTGTTGCTTTCAGTGATACTATAGGAGTATACTACTGAAGGTCCCAGGGCACAGCAATGCAAAAGAAATGTTTGTGAACATGGTGTTATCCTGTATTGCAGCCATACAGCATTTTATTTATACATTTATGTGCAGGGCTGTAAGCTCGCCTAACTCAGTAACACCATCCCTACTTTTTTTCCGAAGGAATGTTCAGTTAGATTTACCTCTAAAATGTTGCCACTGGCGTTCCTGTTTGTGTGTAACAAATATGCATTCTGTGCTGTTTGCTTTTAAATGTATTCATTTTATTTTTTCTTTCTTTCTATGGACCCAATTTTTAGAGTCCTTAATAAAGTTGAATGAATGAATCAATGAATCAGTGAATGAACAAATGCATTGCTGTATAAGATTCAGAGTAATTTTAGAGAACCTTGTAACTTTCAGAGACTACTATATACTATATTGACGTGTAGGAACACGCTGCTACAGATTCTACCACTAACTTCAGCATAAAACTGTCACAAGAAATAATAATTATTATTTTTTATTTAAAAACACATCTAAAGGAAAACAGGAGTGCCTTGATTCTCCTCACATGTTCACTATGGAATATAGGTTTAAGGTTGAATTTATTACCACAAAGAAGCTAAATCTCTGCTCAGTTATATGGGGGCTCATTCTACTTAACAACTTGGCCACGTGGCAACAACTCATCCCTTAATAAAGATTTGTAAACCAAAATTAAAGTAGGTTTTTCACATTTGTGGAATGTCAAAGTTCTGCATATGCCTGCTAATAAGCTACCATTTGACACAGGTGTGTTGAAAAAGTGAGGTAACTAAAACATGCAGGATACCTGTTCTTAAGGATGAACTTTGAGCTTTGGGAGACACATACTGTGGCCAATTGCATTTCCAGAAAGAAAAAAGAAACCTTGTATTTACCAAGCTATACTGAGCCAAGAGGAACGAGTTACAACTAGATTCCTAAAAATGTAGTGTAGTGAATTTTTTACCCAATTACCCACCCCCCAAAATACACTCAAGTAAAGATACTCCAAAAATGTACTAAAAGGTGTAATGGAGGAAGTTATTTTTCTGGGTGGATCGTAAAAATAAATGGTCCTCCTAATTGTCAATCATTCTTGTGATATGTCTAGGTAAGGCTATCCTACTTGCTCATCTCCATTTTCACTTACCGGTGGTAAGTCTGACATTAATGGAAAAATGCTAATCTTGTTTTGGAAAGTAAGCTTTTTATGAGCGATGCAAACAGCAACTTTTAAACAGAGTGTGCACGAGGAGAAATGGGCCCATGCATGCTATTGCATGCGTTTAATAGGTGTTCCCACTTGGGAGCAGGTTCAGGGTTGTGCATGTGCAATTGTTTTTCAAGCAGAGAGGGCAGGTCTTTTTAAAGATTCTCAAAAATCCTCCATTATACCTTTAAGTACAGTATTCAAGCAAATATACTCCATAACTGTTCACCCTGTGCTATGTGAAAGCTAAAATGCTAAAATGACAACAGAAATAAAAGGAGTCCTTTAAATCAAATTTGTTGCAAGGCCAGGGAAGTGTGTTATCTTTTTGCTAGGGCTTTCTATGAGGAAAGCATTAGAATAAACAGGCATCTCAGCCAACTTAAGCTTCAAAGGACTGAAAAAAGACAGATAAACTTTGATGCATCTGGGGAGTGGTGAAGAATAGAGTTTATAAACAGTTTCATGGTTGAGTCGTTAAGAATAAATGCTTATTGCATCTCCACTTTGTACCTTGACAGTTCTTTTACTTTAGTTTTTATGTAGGCTTTATTAGTAAATAAAAAATGGGTTCTGTTCAGGCATATCATTTTTAGGGACCACATGATTGTACTTGTGGGATGATTTTGAATTTTTTTTTATCAAGTGACCTAAGGGGGAAAAAAAAACAATCCAGCAAGGAAGTTCTTTTGAGTAAAATCCATAAATAGAAAATAAGACTTTCATTACTTTCTCCATGATGTTTTCCCCCCAGTAAATACATAAGGTTATATAGTACTGATGTCTGACAGTGGCTGTCCTCCAAAGCAGTATAGACGTTTAACCAGCCAAGCAAAGCTCCATCTGATTCAGTCTTCTCAAACAGCAAAAACTGAAAAAACCAGCTTATATTAACTACCATGAGTGCAACAGGAAGTTATAGTCGGTTTATTTTCATCAACCTGTTTGGAATGGAAGCAACAGGGAGAAAATTTAGTCCAAATTAGACCTTATATCAAACATTGTTAGACATTATTCTTTCTATTGGTCTTTGCCACGCCTATACTTACTGGTCACAGCAGTAAGGTTTTGACTGCACAATCATTGTGCTGTCCACTTTCCCTTTACCCTGCTGAGCATCTTATCGGTTGAAAAATATTGATTTGTCTGAATCGAGTACTTAAAAGAGCAATGAATTTACACTTGACTGGCTAAGGAGCTGCATCATTAGTGTTTCATAGTGACAGATCATTCTTCAGAGGTAATTGGCACTTTGTATGGAGTTTGATGACTGTTCATGACTGTTTATTGAATGATTATTGGGGTGTGAAGTTTTATTTAGTTTTTTTCTGACTTAAGTATAAGTTAGGCTCAAGCAATAGGTTTTTAAAATATTTTCACTTCTCATAAGAATGCAATCAGTGCCCAAAAAAGATATTTGACCCACAATGATTTTTTGGCAGGCTTAAATGTTTCGGGTCATAAAAAGAACATTAGGATCAGACACAGATTGCTCAATTAAGAGCGATGAATCTCCCATCAGTGTGAATAAAATGAGCTGAAAATCAAACTTCATACTGATGCTTCATAAATAGTTGATCTGACCTAAGTAGATCGGCCGGTATTTAAATGTTTTCACATGTGGTATCCTGAATATATTTTAGTGAAGGACTAAGTAATTGTTATTCTCCAAAAATGTTGCCTTGGTAACTGTGAGTTATTTTTGTTGAACATTTTAAGAGGTTTGTTTTAAAAGCTTTATGCTAAACTCATATCATCCAGCAACAGCTAATCTATAATCTATGCCTCTGCTTGAATGATGCACTTATGAAGGATTTTCCACATTTTTCCACACACGAACACTCACAGTAAGTTTTTTTCACTGTGCCAATTAAATGGTTCAACTTTCTTTTAAAACTTAACAGAGCCATATATCTGTGAATTGTAGCTTCTACTTAGATGTTATTTGTACCTTAATTAGAAAGCCTCTTTGGCCCTCGGTAGCTGCTAAGGAGGAACTGCATCATTTGATTCAAGTTTGCAGAAGCAGAGACACGTTTGACAGATGCAGGGCATTGGGTCCTAAGCACCAGGGATAAGACCATGGAAGGAGGATTGATTAAACATTTTATGTGTTTCTAAACATAAAATGGGGAGTGGAAATACCAGGGGCTCCAGGAAGAGCTGGAGAAAAACCTGGAAGGTCAAGGCATCAGTTGTGCCCGTGGGTTTATTGGGGCATTAGGGAAATGACCCCAAAAGAGAGGAATTGTTACAGCGCAGTTCCCTAGAAATACGTGGACATCTCAGTCCAGAAAGTGCAGTTCTAGGAACAGCAAAAGATACTGCGCAGAACCCTCAAGCTTCAGGCCTCTGGTAGAGGACCCGAGCTTGGAGGAATAAAGGGAGCGGGTGAGGGAAGGTTTATATACGGGGTATACTGTACGCGCCATATGATTATGTGTGTGGAGCTGTAGATCGGGGTAATTTTCAAACCTGCACCTTAGATACCACTACCCTGTATACTTTAGATGTCACTGTTGTAATACACCTGATTTGGATTTAAATCATTCCCTTATATAAGTCAGATGTGTGATAGCAAGAATAAATCCAAAGCAGCCAGATTAGTTGTACTTGAGGAATCAGGATGAAAACCACTGATGAAGATAACTGTAATAAAAGATCATGTAGGAATTTTATAGAGTGAGATACTCTCTTACTGTACAGTATGGTCCACTCACTTAAAGGAAACATATATTAACCTAGTATACGAGAAGCAAACAAAAGTCATTTTTGTTCTCTGAGAGATAGAAAAGTCAAAGACAAATATTGTTTTTAAAGTAAGTCTTAAAATCTTTGCTTTTAAAACAACAGCTATGGATTGCTTTTTATATCTGAAACCAACTTATTTTTGACTCTCAATTATTTAATTATTTCTCACTTAAAAGTACCTAAAAGTATAGTGCAATTGGGCAAAAATGAATGTATTATACATACAGATAGATGCGTAAAACAATTTCTTTGTTAAAGAGAGAATTATTTACTTAACATTTAAATACTTTTTCAGGCTGCAACTTGAAACCTCAAAAATTTCATTAGGGCTGGTAGAAGAGGGGTCAGATCAAAATGTAGGCGTGACAAGAGGGCAATATGTTGTTTAGCAAAACTTTTTTACAATCAAGACATCCAAACGTCCTCACAGAAAAAAATGGAAATGGAGATAAGTGCAACAGAAGAAACCACCAGAAGAATATAGATATACAGATCCATGCTACCTCCTTTAGCTCTTAACAAGCAAATCAATCAGTAATCAGACTGCTGCTCCCTTCTACCAACCAGGAAGTTCAACTGACTTCCTGCAGTTCAACGCTTCCAGATTCTGGTTGCTTGTTGTAAATAGAACGTTCAAAACTATCTGTTTCTCCAGGATTCTGCATTGATTCTAAGTTTTATTTCACTATAAAAGCTTTTGGAATATTCTAATACCACTTTGGTCTGGCAAAAAAGGAAATATGTAGCTTTTATCAGAGAATTGAATTATCTATCTTTCTGCTTTATAAACAACAATTGCATAAAAAATATTCCAAACCCACACTGCAACCATAAACTGTGAATAATTTTCAGACACATATTGTTTTTTAATATCTTTTTATAAACAATTCTTTTCTACTAGAGTGAGTTTTTGCATTTTTATATTATTGATTAAATATATAAGAGAATCCTAATTTTTACTGTAAACTCCAAAAATAACAATAAAGTGCTGATTTAAAACATTCCTGCACATCAACATCCAGAGCAGCACACATCCAAGCTGTGAGTGGAATACCAAAACTACTTAACACCATACTGTAATCCTGATGTTTTCATTTCCCTTACAATTGAGATTTTGGAGCTTCTGGGGGCCCAATAAACAGCTTTCAGAGAGTGTTTCAGCAGGAGCTATGTGCTTTAAATTAAATGTTGTTTTTTATTCTCTGCACCTGCTGTAGACTTATTGGACACAGCATGATTCATCTACACATATGTTGGCTCATCTTTAAAACTCATCAATCTTTTTTCCAGACCCCTTTGCGTCAGGTAGCACTAATCAATGGCATGAAAAATCAGAGTTGGGTACAAGAGTTTTAGAAAGTTAGAGAGAGATAATTTGATTCTGGGGTCTGTGCCGAGAAACAAGGAGGGGTTCAAAAGAAAAAAAGAAAGAAAGTGGTGTGGAAAATAATGAGCACAAATTCAGAGTTTTCTAACGGACAAGCTGCCAGAGGGGTTAAACATCATCTTGGTTTTACTTAATCTGTTACCTCCTTCTGCAGCATGCTCAGATTAATTTATTATTAATCTAAAATTTTTACAAATCCTTTACTTTTTTTTTCCTGTTTTCCTTTTGGCTCCAAAGAGCCCAGTCCTGCTGAGAACCTCTCTCATACCTGCCGTTTCCTGGCAGGCTTTAATGTTCCTAATCCTAATTGTCAAGAAGAAAGCCTTTTGTAAGCCAAAAACTCCATACCAACTGTGTCTGTTTATATATGAAGTCACAGTGAAGGTAGGAAAGCATGCTGTGAGAGCCACGCATACTGTGTTGCTGCCTAGCGGGATGCACACCTTACAAACATTTCATCTTTTTAAAACTAAAGAAGTGTAATTACAGTATGTCAGATTGTCAATCTTTATGAAAAGGTTTTATTATTTATGATTAAACTTTTAAACAAACAATTTCAGGACTTAATGTGCTATAAAGTCATAATGTTGCTGTAAATGACAATAAATTTCACAATGACAATAAATGTTATGACTACTACTATGAGTTATGAAGGTCAACGCTTTACACTGTCTATCAGGTTTGTTCATGTGGTTTCTTTTCTTGTAAAAGTATATTCATGATTTACTCCACCACATAGGATTGAGATATGGCTCTTCCTGTGGCAAAATGCTGCCTGCATGTCTGGAAGAGTTACAGTTTTCAAGATCGTAAAAGTAAAAAACAATAAAACACATTTTATTTTATTTTTTCATTCTTTTGTATGTTTTTCTCAAATGCAGTAAATCAATCATGAATAGACAAGAAAAGTCGGGGAGCACAGCTGTCTGCCAAACAGCAAATTATGCCCAATGTCGTGACTTACACCTATAGCTCAAACTTGCAAGTGATCTGTATCATTACCAATTTTTTATGAATTATTCCTTAGCATGAGATGCAACTCTGGTGTTGTGTAATTTTACCAGCAGATTTTAAATATATTAATAACTACAACTTGAAGCTATATTTTATTAACAAATAATTCAAATAAAGAGTAAAACTGAGGGATGATCATGAGTTAAATGGTTACAACTGACAATTTGCTCAATTACCAGGAGTTATTGTCTTCACCATCAGTAAATTTCAATGACTTAGTCTATAATTAAAGCAGTTATTCATTATTAACCACAAGGAAATAATTGTCTCTTTCTATTCAAGTTGTTAACTCAAAGGAAGTAGGCTCAGCTCTTAGAGGCAACTGGTCACTGCTGTAAAAATAATACAAGACAACCACACTTCTTTAGCTCAGCTGTTGTGACCAATTGAGTGGATGTCTATCAGATTAGCAGCATAAATGATATACAGTAAGCAGATCTGTAGCAATACTCTTTGGTAAGAGTCAAATCAATCAAGTTTCACCTAATAGAAAAATGAACAATTACCCATAAACCTAATGCATTTGATGTGCCAGCATTTCAGTATCTATGAAAAAAAGTAGTGTTGTGGGGATGCAATGTCTAGCTTATCCACTAACACAGCTAATTACAGCTAACCAATAAGCCTCAAAACAACCTACTGCAAAATGGCTAATTCTTGTACGTTAGGAGCTAGGCTAGGATGGTAAAAACAGCTCAGGACCACCAAGATGTCCGACTGCGCCGAAACCTGGTCATGAAAATATCTTTGAGCCATACAGGGTGGGTGTTGGCCTAGAGGTAAAAGAAGTTCTCTTGTGCTCTGAGAAGGTTGAAAGTACCTGGTTCGATCCCCACAGCCTCTACCCTGGGTCCCTGAGCAAAACCCTTAACCACACACTGCTCCCCAGGCACCATATAATGGCACCCCACTGCTCCTCAAGGGGATGGGTCAAATGCAAAGAGTGAATTTCCCCATTGTGGGACAATAAATGGATTTACATAAACCAAGCTACCTTCTGTAAGATGGCGACATACATACGTATGCGAATGGCAGCTTGTATAAATATGTGAACTGGAAGAATGCACAAGATGTCATGTGAGGGAAACACCCACAAAAAGATGGCAAAAACATGGCTTATGAAGATGAGAACTGTGGTTGTAAGATTAGAAACACGCTATTTCAATTTGTTAAACCTCCCAAAAAATCGTTTAGGAGCTCCTTTCAACAGGCAAGATAACCTTGTAATAATAAAAAAATCCTTAAATTGTTGATGTTGCATGAGAGGGGAAAGGATGGGCTTTGTCCGGTTCCGTTATCAGAAGCAACATCGATGGCCTGCCATATAAGGCCCGCTTTGGCCACCCTGGAAAGGCAGAGTTAGTCCAATGCAGTACAGCTGTTATTGGAGAATCGTAAACTTTTTTGGATAACTTGCAGCATTTTAAGCAACGTCTTCATGATGCACTTAGCTCAGTGGGGAGGTGCAGGTGTATCAGCTCACAGGCAGCGGAGACAGTCACAGCAGCTTGGTAAGTACGTTGGATCGTCACTTGCTCGTCTTGCTGAGATCCAAACTGTCGCTGTCACTCTGTTGTCTTTAAAGACATTTGTCATCCTCCCCCCCCGCTAAAATATAAGAGTAATACATTTTCTGCCATAAATTACAGCACAGACACTCGAAAATGGATATTAGATATTATATCATTTCCCATGGCACACCAGTGTTCTGCAGCACAGTGGTTGAAAATCAGTGATATAGATCATCATTAAGGCCTAGACATAAAAAATTAATAATGTTTTCCTATCGAAGCTTCCATATTTTTTTTTTTACAAGACAATACAAAATAACAACACAAAAAGTAGAGCTATATTGATTATGTTATATAGCTGAAAGCAAGGCAACTTTTCAAACAGTAACTTGCTGTTAATACAGCATGGACTAAATAGCTTGCCTAAAGGTTGGGTTATTCTTGGCCCTTTAAGACCCCTTTTGGCGTGCCTACATTTTATTTATTTTTTTCTGCTAGCTTTCTGTCACACTCAAAACATATTCATGTTAGGTTAATTGGAAACATCAAATCTGTCAAACCTCACAAACCAAAGGGAATTTTTTTCATCTCTGTGGCTGCCGCTGCTCTTGACAGCATACCTGACGTATTAGGGGTATACCTTTGATATGAACAAAATGACTGAGCCCAATAAGGCAGGTAGTGGATTGAAAAGCCCATGATATACTTTCCTTGCAAATTATGAAGACTCCTTTTGAAGTAACATCTCTGAATCAATTATTATTTTTGTCTGAGGTTCAGTCTCTGTAGACTGCTGCTTAGAGAAAGGAGTCTAGCAAATTTTTTTTTGAAGCCATGGCAGATACAGATAAACAGATAAACTTAAAATTGGAGTGAGGCTGCACTATTTTTGTATATTCATCCAGTGAACATTAACTGTACAAAATAGTTATCTCAATTTGAACATTTCTATATTTCATTAAACCTTATTTTCAAAAATTCACTGATGTAATATCTGCGGCATTTAGAAGGCTTTGTTTATTTCTCACTGCCAATGTCCAACGATGAAGTTCCCATTAAAGTGACTCCATCTTTATATCCAAATTCTCATTAGCAAACTATCCTCTTCTTCAGTTATGTAAACAATAGAATACATTGTACTAAATATTCCTTCAAAATGTCTTAGAACCATAAAGTGTGCACTTCCAGCACACCCCTACTTTTTATCATAAGCTGTATTTAGAGGCCTCTGCAGTGGGAATAAAAGATGAAAATGATTCATGTGATGTCATGTTGTGTTCCTCAGTAAATCAGCCTGAACAAGTAAACCAATGTATGTTGCTTGCACAAGATAGATTTTGACAAGAGGGGGAAAGCATGAGTGAAAGGTTTTATTTGATCCTCTGTGTCCTTCAGCAGTGTGAAATGGTCCTGATTTATGGGTCTGCTGATGGTCTCACTGAGGGCATGTGTGTGTGTGTGTTGATATGTTGTACATAATTTGTGCGTATGTTTTGTCAGCTTTTGAAGCAGACAGCAGGCCTGGCACAGCTCTTTTCTGGTCATTCAAGCCAAACGTCAAGGCTCTGCAATAATCAAAGGAGGCAAGACTCTGTACAGTTCAAATCTGAAAGGACAAAACAGGCTGAAATACCTGGATGGTTTGCCCTTTATATCTCTTTCATTATTCCCCACCGGACAAAGCTGCAAGCTTGTTCCTCCATTATTTTAAGTGCTGCAGGAGACTTTATTAAATCAGCCAGCTCACAAAAAACGTACACTAAGTGATCCTAAATCACTGCTGAGTACCACACCTGGAAAGAATAAAATGTGCAACTTTATGTTTCTTATAGCATGAAGATACATTAATATTCACTGCCCACTGTAGAGTCTGTCCGAAACCCCACTATAGCCTTTTTTCCCAGTTTATGTCTCTGGGTGTTTATACCTTTTTTAACAGCAGTAGGCCTAAGAGAAATTCAGGATAATCTGAGCGTTGTCTGTTTCCACTGCACTAAAGGTTTGCAGGAAAGTGTAATAAACCTTAATACATATGAATAAGCTGTAAAGAAAACAGAACTACACCAACAGTGCAGCATGTGGCATTAACAAGAAACCTTAAAACCTTAAATATGACTCAGACATACACTGCTGTTGCCTCGCAACCCTGAAACAAGAAGCGTAGCGCTACAGTATGAAGCTGTAAAAAGTCGAAACTTTTTGCTCCCTTCTGTTTTTTTATTTATTTAATCCTTGAGGAACTTCAAAAGTCGTACCGTCATCATAGACAATTATTAAAGACGAGAAGTTATCAATTTTCTAATATACTCTCAAGTAAGTCATCAAAACTAAGTTATAGTATGAAGCTTAACTTTGATTTCATGAAAGCTGACTTGCAAATTACACTGAAATAAACAGACATTAAGCATTTGTTATTATCGGATTAGATTAAACCTGTCTACAACTTCCTCTCATTGGAGAAAGCCAGTGGCAACTTCTCACATTATTTACTTAAGTAAAACAAAAAATATCTGTGTAAAAAAAAGACTGCTAAAAGTACAGAACCAATCAAACTCCTTTACTTAAAGGCACAAAGCAGACTTTGTGACCTAATGAACCAGATGTAAAACTGATTCTCTTTCCTCAACTTTATTATGGGGTGAAGTGTTGGCCTATTGGGTTAGAGCAATGCATTTACTCTCTGAGAAGGTTGCAACTACTTGGTTCGATCCCCACAGCCTCGACTCTGGGTTCCTGAGCAAGACCCTTAACCCCTGATTGCTCCTGGGCGCCACACAATGTCAGCCAACTGCCTTTAAAAAAAAACGTATTTTAAATGACAGGCTTTATTTTGTGCTAAAGTAATCTGAAATATTTGGCCTAGATTATATACATTTATTTCTCCTCAATCTGTTGGTGGTGAAAGCCTAAAATACTGATTCTCTCAATGTTTATTCTAAATGCTGATTGACCCGACAGAAGTCCGGCATCAGCAGCTGAATTCTTTTCAGAGCTCTGGTATTCAAAGCATAAAATATAGCAATAAAATTAACTTAAACCAGAATCAACATGAATTTATATCTGATAATGTTGGACTGGATGGAGAATTATTTTTCTTAGAATCTGTTTTAGCCTCTGCAATGCCTCTCAGCCCCATGACGTCACCCATCGGTATTAATGTTTTTCTATAAACTTTGCTCCAAATAGACATAATTTATTTGCTCTAGATTTCCCTTTTTTGTTGCAGCTGTTATATCAAGTTGTTATCAATATATAGAGAAATTAGTGTTGCACCGATACAAGTTTCGGGCGGGCCCCCGATCCAGCAGTAAAATGGTGTTATCAGTATCGGCCAGTACCAACAAATAGGGCACTGATACCATTCTGAGAGTCAAAAGTTTATTCAACCACTGTCACCCATTCCAGGTACTGTAGGCAATAAAAAGTTCTACTGGATTCACTTTGTTTTAGTCTTTTTTCCTGCTTCACAAAGGTAGTAGCAACTTGACAAAGCCATGATGGCAATTATTTTACATCAGAAGTAGTATGTAGTTCTTCATATATAAACACACACATCAATTTCAAACAGATGGTATTGGTATCGTATCGGTATCGGACAATACTGCACAGCCAGGTATCGGTATGTGGGCCAAAAAATGGCATCGGTGCACCACTAATTGAAATAACAAGAACATCTGGAGGAAGCTAGAGCAGAAAGTACAGATATTTCAAAAAGAAATGTAGTGAATAAACATAAGAAATTCTGCTCTATCTGCCCCTCGTTATTTTGTTTTTGTGAGGCTCAAAGAGGATTATTATTTCACCAAATTGTTTTTTTCTCTCCTACTGAAGTTATATTTTCTTAGGAGATTGATAAACTGCACTTTCTGTCCCTCGTTGTTTTTGCATGGCTCAGAGAGGATCACTATTTTATCCTTTATCTGTCCTCCTGAACTGCTATCATGGGTATTCAATTTTGTTCATGTTTCATTGATTGTTTTCTCACGAGTCTGCCCCCCTTGCTATAGACCTATATGCACTGTGCAACTCCAAAACTGACAGTTTTCCCATGCAATGTGTTTTTCTATGTAACCATGTCTCTTTTCCTGTCAGACCCCTAAAATTGCCACTGAATTGCTGCGTAGTCTGACTAAAATAGACCTGGGTTCTACATCACTCTGACCTACGCAAGCCCCCTTGTGTAAAATCATGTCGGGTGGTATCGTCCCAATTGACTTTCAGTGAGAGCTAAATGCCACATCCTCAACACGATTTTCTGTTGGATCGGACGCAAAATCTGATTTGATGTATTCTGGACCTAACAGTGTTACTCTAAAAAAAAATGTTAACTTAAAGTCAAATCTATGCAACATCATTATTTTCCAGAATAAATGCAGGACTATACTTAACACTTTTACCTAACATTTTTAATCTTTGGAAAACAACTCATCATTAATTAAAAGGGTTAACAGATAGACTTTGAGAACCAATTACCGGTAAGCTTATCTTAGTCAACCAAATGATTGACTATTGGTCAGTGTTTCCCAACCTTTTTGACTTGTGTACCCCTTTGGGCAGTTTGTCTCACCATCAGTACCCGCTCAGTCAAAATTATTAGTGATTGTCCAAAAGTGGACGTACAATAATTCAATTCAGTTTATTCATTTAGCAACAATTCACAACACATGTCATCTCAAGGCACTTTACAGTTGAACCAGATCACACAGTCAAATTGATTCAAAGTTTTCTATCAAAGGAAAACCAGTTAATTACATTGAATCATTGACTCGAAGGCAATCCCTCACACTAAGCATACTTATAGCTAAAATGGAAAGGAAATTTTCAGTTTTAACAGGGAGAAACCTCCAGCAGTACCAGGCTCAGTGTGAGCGGTCATCTGCTGAGGTCTGCTGGGTTTCAAGGAGACTGAAGCAGAGATACAGAAAGAAGCAGAGACACAAAAGGCAACTGTCAACCAGCTCCACATTTTAAAACAAAAACTAATCTGCTAAATCTCTTAACCTGAGCATTTAATTTTTATGCATTTTATTCTTTCCATCTCAAATAAAAAGTATTTTGCCGGGAAGCTGGTAAGGAATTGAAAAACAATACAAATAAAATCATATTATAAACCTGTATTTATGAAACGGGAGCTCCTCTAAGTAACTCCCTTATAATCACATTTAAACTTGATGAAGTGGGAACAAAATAAAGAACAAAAATTATAGTTAGACTGACTTAATCAGTTTCACTTTGTTTTCATCCAAACACCTAAGCTCCTTTGATGAGCTCAAAGCTAAGTGTGAAAAACATCTGATACAAGACTGTTCTTTACTTCCAGTCTGTTCCTCTGCCTTGGTTGATAAACTCAAAATAACTTTTTAGTTGATGAAAACTTCTTTATTTTTTCAATCAGGTCCTATTTTATTTTAGTACCTTAGAAAAAAAATATTTTAATGTACCCCTTGCACTGCACTCGCGGACCAGTCGGGGTACACCTACCCCTGGTTGGTAATCACTGGACTTGGTAGTTAAAGGGTTAAGCAGTACAGTGCCCTCTCCTGACCTGTATGCTACATGACAGTTGATCATGAGGTGCCACACTTTACTAGCCCTCTAGGGTGTGAAGGAATGAGCCAAAAAATCACATTGATTTAAAACATAAAAAAATTTTTCTCTATAGTAAAAAATGCAAGATAACACAGTCAATGTAGAGTATTTGGAATCCTGGCTCTGTGGTTGCAAAGCAGTCTTGTAGCTGAAAGAGGGTGTCTTCGGGGAAGGTGTGTATTTTCCCTAATGAACGGCTGCTTTTCCTAATGTAGAGAAAGGCATGAACAAGGTGCAGCGAGAGTGAGACTGGCCAATATGAGGATGTGACAGTCAAGGATGTTGCTCTACCTGGTGGCACTCTTCACATATTGGGAGAATTTAGGCCCCGTCCACACGAAGTCAAACCCTGGCCTAAACGCACAAATTTTTCACCAAACCAGCCTCTCATCCACACGAAGCCGGCGTTTCGAGGGTCTCTAAACGATCTTTTTTTTATTAAGCCTTCAGAGTGGGAAGATTTTGAAACGCCGTTTTCGCGGTTCCATCTGTAAGCTCTAACCGCATTTTTTTTCTTACACGCATGCGTCATAGCGTCGCCTCTAAACACGCATGTGCAACACAGTATCAAAACAACAATGGCGCCGTACTGTGTTGAATGGTTGCTGCTCATGCTACTCACCCTGCTGTCGGGCTTACAACAGAATCTTCTTGTTCTGGAATATCTCCAGGAAGAACAGAGCAATATAGACGACATAGTTCAGCACCTGAATTTGACTGAACCACGAAAATGGACCCGCAGGGGTTTTCCGGTTTGGTTGTTGTATAAATATTACTGCGCATGCCCAACATTTCGTTGCCTGTTTTCGACTATTTTTGCTTTGGCACCACAGCGCCACTTACAGGCCTGGCATACATTTTGCAGCGCTTTCATGCATTCGTGTGGTCGATCTCATTTATTTTACGTCTCCGTCTTTACGACAAACGTTCTGGAAAATATTAGCGTTTCGCGTTCGTTTTAGACTTCGTGTGGACGGGGCCTTAGAGAGGACAGCTTTTAGGCACGTGTTAAGACCCTTTTAAACAAAGTAGAGGAATAGGGTGTAACAGACACACACACAAAATAACAACAGAAGAAAGATTTAGAAAACTCAAATTAAGAACTGTCAAGAAGATGAAGCTCAGCATAAAAGTGACTTATTTTAACAATGTGAAGTTTAACAATACTTAACAAAACAAAGGGCAGTCGGTACCAGCTGAGATTTAAATGCAGTCCAGTGACAGGGAGAGTGAGTTCAGCTGTGTAACTCTGGCTTGAGTCCTGCAAAACAAACAGAAAAGAAAACACCCATTGGAAGAGAGCCCCAAGAGGTCAGTGGCTGTAACAGCATGTCTGATTAAAATCACTTGCGACTAGTGAGCCTTTTGGTGTTTACTAATGCACTCATATAAATAGCTTATTGTATGGCTAGGTTCCCATTAGCAATATACACCGCCATGATTATAACATTAGTTAGCTCCCTAGGTAAGTAAAAAGGCCAGCAGATGACAGTTAATGTCTTGTGATTGGAGGTATTTACGAGTAGCTTGGCTTTGTGAGGACCAGTTGTCATTAATGTTAATACAGAGTCCTCCTCCTCGTCTCGCCAGAGTTATTGTTTCTGTAATTTTGGTGCATGGTCCTAGCTTCATTGTGTTGTTGGGTATGGCAGGATGTAGCCAGGTTTCAGTCAGTTCACAGTCAATTCACCACAGTCCTTTTTTTGGTTGCTATTCAAAGCTCTAACTGATGCATTCTGTGCATGATAGATCTTATGTTTGCAAGAAAGGCTCTAGGAAGTTGTGGCATGTGTGGATCTTCCTTAAGCCTTGTTAGCAGGCCGGCTCAACATCCCCATTTCTATTTCCGATCTCTGCCTTCGCTGTCTGTGGGAGCCGACAAAAATCCATGGAGCTCCTGGTCTCCTTGATATTTTCGGGTGATGTTTTTTTGGCTTTTTTGTAAATAATTTATAAACATTGCTGATCAGTTTTGCATGACTGTGTACACCTTTTGGCAGTTTTCCATACAATTCCTTTCAAACCTAGAGGTATGATGCAGTATGTACACTTTCTGGTTCCTGAGCCGATCTTTTAAATTAGAAAAAAAATTTTTTAATTTAATCACTAATATTTTTCAACATGTTAAAAAAAGCATCTTGTTTACCTTGTCACACCTTACCTTACTAAAGCTGTATACAGCAGGAGTGTACTGATAATACTTTGGAGTGTAAGGAAAGGCAGACTCTAGATCGCACTAGCAGTTGCAGTAATTAGACTAAAGGTCAGTGTTAACAAGACTGAAATTTTTAGCTGGACATAAATCTGCACACTGACTACAGGATGAAAGAATGTACACTCGGTTGTTCGAGCTGAAACACATTCATCATTGCTTAGATGAATGCAATAGGGGAGACATTTTTAGTCCGTGAGGGAACTTGACATTTTGCACACAAACTCTCAAACCACCATCTCTCCTTCTCCTCAGGTGCAGCATCTCATTAATCCTGATAGCCAATTAACACAAGCAAGAATTACTAACCTTTTCCAGCACTCTATTACACCAGTAATGACCCCGCCTGCTCTGGTGGTTATCTTCATCCTTCTTATCCGGGCTAAAGAGTGGATTTTTTGCCTGGAGTAGATTTTAATGCAAAAGCACAAATGAAGACAAGAAGAAAATTGTTATTCTATCTACTAGTCCTTTACAAGTAACATGAATTAAAAGTTTCACACTATTAAGATTAGCAATAAATAACTTATGGATGAGACCCCACTGACATGCTACCTGATTATTGCTTTTTTTAAAATATATTTTATTGAGGTAATGATAACCTGTGCAGATTGGCCAAATGCAGCTTGTGTTACTATTACCTTACAACATTAAAAAAGAACTGAAAATAGCTTTAAATATCAACTTTATAAGCAGCTTACTATGTTTTGTCCCTATTTTTAATTTAATTTTTTTTTTTTTTTTTGCATTGTCCCTGTCAAATAAAGGTGAATAAGTTGATACAGGATCTATGAGCATTTGGAGGTTGAACCTGGGAGAGAACCTTTTCAAGTCTTACATTGCAAAAGCAAGCTTTTCAGATCCAGGTTTCAAGGACTTCGTGTTAAGCATACTTTATTTGTAGCATTGCAGAAAAATAGGATAGTGCTTTTGAAAAGTGATATATGCCCAGCAGAGTGTTTCCCGTGTTATGCTTTCATGTGCAGTTAACTGAAAACCATAAAAGAAAAAAAAAATATATATATATATATATATATATATATATATATATATATATATATATATATATATATGTATTTATATATATAGTATACTATATTGTTCATTCTATACGTTCTCAAATTACGGGCACAACCTTCAATGCATTTTTTTTTCTTTAGATTTTTTATGTACCACTTAACTGTCAATGTGAAGAAAAAGTATACATAGATGCTCAATGTAATGAGTAAAACAGGTAAAATAAGTATTGAACACAACATCGTTTTTCTCAGTAAATATATTTGTAGAGGTGCTATTGACATTACATTTTTCACCAGACAGTAAAATCCATGCAATCCACACATACAAAGAAAATTACACCATAGATGTGCAGACATTAAGTTATGTGTAATAAAGGTGAATGGCACAGCCGAAAAAAGTATTGAACACACACTTGCTGAAATTTATTTAATACTTTGAATAAAAGCCTTTGATGGCAATGACACCTTCAAGATGCCTGGATAGAGAAATTAGTCATATGCATTGTTCAGGTGCGATTTTGGCCCCTTCCTCTGATCTTTAGTTCTTCGCGAGAGATTTTCTACTGGATTCAAGTCAGGTGACTGGCTGGGCCATTCTGGCAGCTTTATTTTCTTTCCCTGAAACCAATTGAGAGTTTCCATGGCTGTGTGTTTTAGGGTCATTGTCTTGCTGAAATGTTACGCCCCTTTTATCTGCATCATCCTGGTAGATGGCAGCAGATTTTTATCAAGAATTTCTCTGTTCATTTTTCCATTCATCTTTATTATTCAAAGTTTTTGCCAGAACCATATGCTGAAAAACAGCCCCATGCCATGACATTCCCATTTCCAAACTTCACTGTTGGTATGGTGTTTTAGGGTGATGTGCAAAAACATTTGACCTTCTAACATGATGTTTTGGCAACCAAAGAATTCAATTTTTGGTCTCATCTGACCAGACTTTATGCTTCCCTGTATTTCACAGGCATGTTAAAATGTTAGGAGCAAACTTTAAGGCCAAGCTTAACATGCTTTTACTGCATACAGGCCATGGCAGATGAGTGATTACTTATTGTTTTCTTTGAAACAATTGTACCTGCTAATTCCATCTTCTGAAGCTCCTTAATACAATTGTGCTCGCCTCTTGGACAACTCTTCTGGTAATTCTTTTTAACTCATCTGTCAGAAATCATGGTCATGGTCCAACCTGGTCATTGTTAGTTTATGGTGAAATTATGTTCTTTCCAATTCCAGATTATAGCCCCAATAGTGCTCAGTGGAAAAAATCTGAAGTTTAAAAATCCTTTCTCTAACCAATGTTATCATTATTTTGCAACAATAAGGTTGCAAACGTCTTGAGAGAAAAGTGGGGGAGAGAAATTAGATGTTTCTTTGTGTGATATCAATGATAATAGTAAAATGTAAAAGAGAAAATACTTTTGCATACTTTACCTTGGTATTTTACCGCTGACAGTTTTTGTCAAGTGGGAACACTGGCAAGCTAGTGGGCGCAGAGTGAAATAGGCAGCAGACTTGTAAATTTACAAAGTCTAATGACAGAAAAGAGGAATATGGCACAGTAATCCGGCCCAACCCAACCCCAACACCAACCCAACCCAGCGCGGTAACCAGGCAGCCTGTACTTTCATATCTTCTGTGTGTTTCAGTAACAATAGTATTTTAGAGAGTGCTGGTTTTGATCTTTTTATCTAATTTGATTCTGTGTTCTTTTGTATACGATGTGGAGAACTGTTCAATAACGCTTTAAACAGTATAATTATTTCCTTGTAGTAAAAGATTTGGAGCTAGCTAGAGTCAATGCGGTGTAATAAAACATGCATTCAGGTTTGCTAGCTGACCAAATCAAATGTGGTTATAGTGTTATTGTGAAGTTTAATTAATAGCACATATATTCACCTGAAAACTTATGGGTATTCCTGTGTTACAGAGCCTGGTTTGAGTGCACTGAAGTGTATATGAAAATAAAGTAGTGAATCTTAATCTGGCTGTTATTTTTTCATTTACTGTCTTCATAGCCTTATAAAACCGCGATTCTGTCCAAGAAATATACCTAGATATATATATATTCACAGCACCCTATTCAAACTGCTTTAGCGTCCTGTATGCTTAGTTGGACTTGGTTCCTGATTTTGACTGGAGCTTAAAAAGTGCTTTGAGGGCATTGTATGTGTTGAAAAGAGATGTGTACAGTGTTGCATTATGTACTTCCATGCACAGACCTACAATCCGTGTGTTGGCTGGTTGCTACAGGAGTTTGTGATGTTTAAATAGTTTATCTATTCCTTAGAATGGATATTTGAATGATGGATGGGGTTAGGACCCTCTGTGCACATGTAGGCAGCAAGGGTGGAGCATTTATTAGTGAGGAATGATGTAGTTTGCTCTCTTTCCTTGGTTCCCTTCTCCATCCCTATGAAACACAGTTTCTTCTTCCATCAGCCAGTTCTGGGCTGTAGCCTCTCTCAGTGGGTAACAGGGCCGCGCCCTCTGGGTCCACTCTCAGGCAAGATGGGGATATATTCCCCTCAAACCCTGTGCCAGAAATGTTAATGGTTCAGTATCTAAAATATATTTGCTGTATTTTCTCATGGTTTTGTTTTGTACATGATGTTAGTAGTGATGTTCTGGAAGAACCCTCTGGTGGCACCAATTCAAATCTGAGATTAATATTTTTGCAAAAGGAAATAAATACACAGTGAATCAACAGGGGAAACACATAAGTAAAACAACAAATACAGGGGGCAGACCATGGAGCCACATCCATCACCTCCTCAATTAACATTTGATTATCTAAATGGTGGTCTGCACTGACATTTCATCAGCAACAGACATGCTGCACCCCTAATGTCAGGTGTGTTGTTAAAACTTTTGACCAGACTGGAGCCATGCAGTCACACACATAAATTGGAAAGCAAAGGTAGGAGCTGGCCGCTAATGACTGTCTTCAGCCTCCTCTTTATCACAGAATTCTATATATTGAATTGCTTTTGCCTCCACACTAGGCAAAATATTTCCAGCCACAGCCTGTGTTTCTTTTGTAAAGTGGCTAAGCTAATGGCTTTTTGGTCACAAGCTGAGGAAGATCAGTTGTGGCATATTGGCAGTTCTTTAGCTAATTTAGGAAGATGTTATTACTTGACAGTGTACATCCCACATTCATGCAGATGACTGAGTGCTGTACACAGACAGCATTAGTTCTGCCTTCAACTGAGGGTTTCATCGGGATCTTTATAAACTGCCAGAAAAAATTGAAAGAAATGCAAATTCCATTAATTTCCCTTCTGCAAACATTTAAAGCTTTTGGTTGGTTGAGATGAAAAGCCAGGAATAATGATGCAGTCGATTTATGCAGAGGAGATGTGTGCCTAAAAGTGACATGAAGGAAAGAGAAATAGAAGAAGACAACAATAATGAAGCCCTATATCTAACAGTTATTCTGTTACATGGAAAGAAATATTTTAATTATATTTTTCAGTTTATTCTTCATTTTACAGAGATCACCCTTGCAGCTTTTTTTTGTGATGAAGTTGATCTACGCTGAAGTTGATCTACATCCTGAAAGTTGATCTACATCCTGAAGTTGCAAAATTGAGTGTGCTCTAATATAACAATTAAACAAACAGTCAATTCCATTCAAAACTACTTCAATGACTCTAAATGAAAATTAGATGTGGTTTTTTGCTGGGTTGTTGTAGGTGATAGCTTTTAGATGGAATGATCTCCTGTAGTGGTCTGTCTTGCTGACTGAAGGCGATATTGTTGTTCAACAGTCTTCTTAAGAGGGATGCTTACTGTTGCCCAGAATTCCCATCATTTTATGGGGAATTATCCTGAGTAAAAATAATCTCAGGCATTCTAGAGAAGTTCCTAAACAGAGCCAACCATCTTTATCAGCTTGTTGAGCATTTTTCAAGTTATTTGCTCGATGCTGTATTACCCAGCAGATGATCACAGAATCACACTTTTCAAAACAGATTTACAGAGGATATGCAGCATCTTGCTTAAAACCCTGAAATACCTTAGCTTCCTTAAAATTACAGTCTACTCTGTCCCTATTTGTAGACCAATACACAGTTGTGACACCAGTTGAGTTTCAAGTTATTTATCACCTCCATTTCTTCCCCATGATGGTAATATGATTTGACTTGTTCTAGCTTTTTCTAAATCTATGATTTCCCTTGTTTTTTTGGTCACGTTCAGGATCAGCCTGATTGTTTCCACAAAAAGCTTTTCATCAGCTTCATTTACTCAGCTTCTTGTCCATCTCTATTCACCGACAACAGCAGTGTCATCTGAGTATTTCTACAGATAACAGACCTGGGTCTTGTATACTGAAGTTGGAGGTGTACAGTGTAAAAAGGTTTGGTAAAGAGTTCTGTCCCGTTTGGTACTCCTGTGCTGCTGATCACCCACATTAAGAGCTCAGTCTCTACCCAAACTAGGTACTGTGGAGTAGTCTTTGATCCAGGCGACTATAGATGCCACTACATATGAAGATCTTCTGGAGTGTCTGTTAAAGAGTAAATCAGGCTGAATTGTGCTAAATGCACTGGAAAAATCAATAAAGATTTTCCTCAAAGTGTTGTCTGCCTATTCTAAATAAAAGTGGGTTTTGTTGAAGCAGGTGTATGATGGCATCTTCAAATCAATTCCTTGTGCTTAAGCAAACTTCTAGCGGGTCCCTGGTAGCTGCTTGTTCTTTTGCTCAGGTGAACAACAGAAATCCATCTAGGACCTTCAGGATCTGAGATGCCAAAAACAGGTCTACTGAGTCGTGAGGACTGTTGGCTGAGTTTTCTTGCTGGCAGTGGAGCAAGGCAGGAGGAGGACTTCCAGTTCACATAAGCTTTCATTTAGCTCAGTTGAAGAAGAGGTGCTGTAGAATCCAACAGAGCTGCGCCCATTGGCCTTGAGGACTACACCATGGGACCTGGTACCTTATTGCAATACAATTCTTTTCAGTAGCCTCTTCATTTTGACTTGTAGAAAAGACAAGTGGAATGGGGGAGGAAGGAGCACCAATTTCTTCTGATTTGCTACACAGAAGCAAAAGGGTCTCTGGCAGAAATGGAAGATTAAAGAATTAATAGAGAAGCTAAGGTCAAAGAGGACTTGAAGTCCATTTGAATGTGAGCAGGAGAGAAGGTTTCTGAGCTTGTTATTGAATTAAACCTGTTAAAAAACATGTTTACTTCATTAGCTCCGCCCAGGCTCCCATCTGTCTGATATTCCTGCTGTTTGAAGTGGGCGATCTGCTTCATCCCTGACCAAGCGTCCTTGATTTTGCTTACAGTTTCTTCTTGTATGCCCTCTTGCTTTCTTTTATCTTGACCTGAAGTTACTTCTGTATACTCCTCAATAAATCCCTGTCTCTCTTCATAGGGGTATTTTTTTCGTCTTTAGCAAAAAAAACAAAAAAAAAACGATATTAGACTGAAGCCAGCAGAGCTACTCCAATGTGTGGCCCCATAAGCACTGGGATTTTTTATATGTCATTGCTCCGTTTCCAGGGGACATTTCAACACAACCTCCCTGTCCCACACATAAATTGATACCAGTGCAAAAGATAGCAGCTTCAGCAGCGTTACAACATCTACTGTACGTCCCACTTCACACCAGTGCTACATTTGCTCTGTTTCCCTATAATGTTAAATATAAATATGTCCTACAGTATGAACATCAAAGCCACCCTGCCATGTTCTTTTGTAAATTTCTAACTTTCATAACTGTTTAAATAAAGTATAATAAAGTATAATAAAAATAAAGTATAATAAAGTTCACTTCCTCATTTTTATGTCATAGCTGAAACCCAGCTATTCAGTCATGCCTTCTCTCTACAAGGAGGCCTGGACAGCACTGATATATATGGAGAAAACAACAGGGGAAGTGATTTGCTGTCTAGTCAGTGAACTTCCTTCACAGCAATTAGTTAGTTTGACAGAGTTTAAATTTTTAATTTTTTAGGCATAGAGTACATAGACACCCACTTGGCAGGTTAAGCTTTTTGCACACTGAACAATTTTCCCATTCATGTAGTCAGCCAACACCCCCATCCATCCATCCATCCATCCATCCATCCATCCATTTTCTTTACAATGCTTGTCCCAGGAGTGGGGTCGTCAGGGGTGCTGGTGCCTATCTCAGCAGTCAATGGGCAAGAGTAAGCGGGTACACCCTGGACAGGTGCCTAGTCCATCGCAGGGCAACACAGAGACACACAGGACAAAACAGCCAAGTCCCCATCTTCTTTTTATTCTTAACACTACACATTATATATATATATATATATATAGATAGATAGATAGATAGATAGATAGATAGATAGATAGATAGATA
>JAGKQL010003103.1:0-26308 GCA_018398635.1 Cyprinodon brontotheroides | reverse complement strand
TACTAGTACTAGACCATCCAACACAAGAGAAAAAACAAAAAACAAGAATGCTCTTTCCTCAATTTCAAATGACACATAACTTCCTTTGACCTAAAACATCAGGAAACACAACCCAACTGCTCTTGTTTTTTGTTCAACAGGCCAAAGTCAGAAAACCAGAGTAAAGCAGGAAGAAATGAAGAATAAGGAGGGGAAAAAGCCTCTCATCCTCATTATGTAAACGAGGTGCATGACTGTTCAGTGGGTCCCTAGAGAGTTAATTACCAGTGGCTTCTCAGCCTAATTGGCTGAAACTAAAGAATTTGCCATTTCTTATTCCCATACTCCCCTTTCCCCTAGCCCCTCTCTCTTATTTTGTATTTTGCTTTATTTCTTTCCCCTTCTCACAAGCACATTTTCTATTTTTCACTTTTTAACCTGTTTTCTTGTTTGCCCCTCTCCTCCTTCTCACCACTGGCCTTCCAGCTTAGCTTCATGCCAGTTAAAAGCTGGCTCAGATTCTTAATTTGAGCATCTGCTCCAGCTGGCGGAATAAGCTGATTTTTTCATTGCTAATTCCAGCTATTTGGCTAGACTAATCACGACTAGATAAAGAGTAGAACAGGGTTGCCCACCAATTACAAATAAAAAACATATCAAAAATTGGCATATCTTCTTTCTAAATGAATGCTAATTAAATTCATAAAGGCAGTAATAACATGTTGGAAATAAGAAAGTGTGAAACACTGTAGGGAAAGATGAATAAATGAAGAAAGGCATCCAGAAGGCTTAGAGTTTTTGTGAAAGTTATCAAAAGAGATTATCGTATCTTTGTCCTCTCTTTCCTATTCACTTTTTAGCTTAATTGTTTTTGACGTACAAGAAAAATTGTGAAAAAAGTTCAGAAAAAGGAATTAAGGCATAGAAAAAAGGTAAAACATTATATTTAACAACCATACAATCACCTCCAAAGAAATAAAATAAAATGTACAAATGTGTTGTTTTTTATACTACATAAAAAAAAACATACAATCAATTGATAAGGAAGAAAAAATTAAATCATTTTGTGGTTTGCAAAAAAATCCATCTAAGTGTACAAATAAGATTTTCACGTTTGAAGAGCTGAAGATTGATCTTAATAATCTGTTGCAACTGATTGATTGAAAGTTACCGTGACTACAAAGAGAAAGCTGTCAGCTGAATCAATGGAATGGATTATTAACTCCTTTAGGAAACAATTTCTACATTGAGCCAAATACATTAACTCTTGTTCGTAAACAAGACTAACAAAGTATTCAAGATGAGGGCAAAATAAACAGTTTGGAAGGGGCAACCTCAGAAAAATACATCATAATGCACATGGGAAATGTGTAACAATCAAAGCACAGATGTGGAATCAATCACTGTACCCTATTTGTTTTCATCAGTTGGTTTGTCAGGATTATCACAATGAAAATTTTATTTTAAAGAATTTTATTTTTTGACAAACATCCGCGATAAAACTAGAGAAAAGTAAACTATAACACATTTTGAAAAAAAAAAAAAACATAATATTTCAGTGGCTTAAAAGCATGTAGAAATGTAATAAAGAAAGAGACTAAAGGTTAATAAATGGTATAATAACTTTTTTCTTCTTTTATCTAGACGTTTTTGGCAACAATGTCTTAGTATTCAGCTATGGTAGTATATTTTTGATTAATATTTGTTTTTATTTCTCTATAAACCAAAAAAGGAATGATTATAAGCTTTTTTTGTAAAGTGTTTGTTGATTCAGACATAACAGATAATATGTCTTCAGGCTTTGATCTTCCACAAAGGTCTGTTCTCTCTGCTAAGTTTGGGAAAAAAGATCAGCATCTTTTTAACAGAAATCATCTGAAGGATAAGTACTGTAATGTAATCTAAAAACTTCAAAGATTTGCAGTTCAAATTGATGCCATTTAAAGGGCCTTATACTTTTCATCAGTATTTTTCAGCCAGCTCTTTTCTAAATGGCTAGTTCAGATTTTTTGAAGTGAGTTTCTGTGGAATTCTCAGTAACACTACACTTACATTTGGATTTTGCAGCAAGGTATAATTTCTGCAACATGGATAATGTTAGATCTTTACATGTCAATAAAATGGTTACCAAAAAAAATATTTTTTTACTGAATTTTCTTAATTTTTTTTGCACATACATGTAAGTCAGTTCATTTTGAGTTTTGTTTACCTGCTACAGTTACCAGAAAAACAATGGTCACCAGAACAAACCATTTACAATTTTCATGGTGATTTGGTTCAATTTCCAGAATAGGAAAGAGGTTATTTTTATCACTTAAAGAGTAAGGAAACTTCTCAATTTAAGGAATGTATTTAATGAGTTTTAAGGATTCTAGCCAAACAAACTCTGCCCACCCCATTTGATTTTATTTTTTAAACAAAAAAAATATATAATATTTTAAAAAATCTGGCTTATTTTAAGTAGTACTACTTTTTGCAGAGTAGCTTTTCCAGTTCCTATAGTTGTTTTAATCTTATCCCTGTGGAATTATGGTCCACTGATCGGGCCTACAAAAGCGTGAGTCACAGCTGCTGAGGCAGACAGACACAGCCAGCAGCAGAAACCAGCAAAAGTTTAGGGTAGTAACCTGGGAAACTAAGAAAATACAAAAAGAAATTGAACCGAAAAGTTTATATCAGGATGTACCCAGCAGAACCTTACACCAAATTAAAAAACTTCAAAAGACCACTTATAATATTTTTGCTTTGTAATGCAACACATTTTTCAGAGGTACATTTTTGTAAAAGTCTACCGGTAACTCTTAAAATTTAACAAACATAGCCTCAATGTCAACAACTACAGAACACAAAAATGTATGGCAGCTAAAAACCTTAAATTGTTTGGAAATTTGAGCAAAAATTACAACCTAAAAATGTAAAACTAAAATAAACAAGTAAAAAAAAAAAAAACAAAGGATAAGTGAAAACAATAGCTATAGCGACCGAACAGCAAAGGACTATTGTCGCTACTCTATTATTTGCGACACTTAGAAATCATCAATCATAAGTAAAACATGGTTTGTACTGTTAATCAAAATTGATATGTTGTATAAAGTTCAGTAAGAAATATTTTTTTCTTTTCATGTATGAAAGATTACAACTACAATAATATTATTTTTTAAAAGAGATTTTCTTGTATTTTATTTTTTACATTTTATTCATTTATATAATCTGATTTGTCAACCTGCGAGAAATTATGACAGGCGCTATGTTTTATTATGGCAACAACCAAACAAAAACAGCATCATGCTGTTCTCTTAATTTTTTTGTTTTGATACATCAAGACATTTTTGAGACATTGCAGATGGTATTGTTCCTTGCAGTTAATATAGTAGAGCAAAAGCAAACACTTATTCTTTGTATGTTGGATAGCGACAGATAACAATGAAGCAAATAACAGCAAAGATTTTAAACGATTTAAAAAAAAGAAAAAGTAAAAAAAGAAAAATGCAAAGCAATGAAAGTAATAGTCCCACTGAACACAGTTGGACGTAAGTCAATTTGATGTTCCTCAATTTTCTTAAGAAAATAGACATCCAAACAGAAACACAAAGGGACTTAACACCACTTTTGTGTTATATAAACAATGATCAGGCCCTGGCAGTGGTCTGGACCAAATATGATTAGCTGTGCTTGTAGTTCAAAAGCCCAGCACAAATTCTGGTAACTCTGTGCAACCATATCTGCACATTCACAGCTGTGCGTTTAAAGATAAACAGCTATATTTTGCATGCAGGGAAACGCTATTTGTTCAGTGTAATGAGCAGATATGAGGGAGAAAATGAGAAAGTACAAAACAGAGGGACAGAGGAGAATAATAAAAATATGATAAAGGTAGAAGCAGAAAGAAAAATAAGGACAATACAGTTATAAAAGGGGCTTTGTTTCTTTTTTTTTTCTTTTTTAATTCTTAAAGCATTAAAAAGGTCATTAAGGACTTTCTCTGTCCACAATGTATAAAACACAGTGCATGTGAAAGTATTCCACACTTTTCTGCTTCTATTTAGTTATATTAACACCTTATTTTAAACATTAATAATTGCTCTTTAATTGAAATTCTATATACAATAACTGCCCAATTATGACAATGTGAGCAAATATTTTTGAGATTGGTAAAAACATATTTAGAGCTTCTGAAATCCATCAGAAAATATTTTGTTTTTTTTATTTTCAAACCACTAAATAACTTTTCAACCTTCATAAAATATCGTCATATCTTTTTTGATTATATGTCGACTTAAGACTAGATGAATGACACATCTGTCATGGCCTGAGGGGGTCTGTATTGTTTTCACTGGCACAAAGCAGCTTGCAGCAGTGACCCTGCCACCAAAACTGCTACAAATGTGCAGACTGCTTTACGGCATATGTCAGTTCCCCCTTTACCCATTCATTATAAAGACAGAAGTGGATGCGACTAAATTTACCTGAGAGACTGTGTATTTGTGCAAACTGTGCAGGGTTAAATTAACTGCCTTTAACTGTAAGTTGAAAAAAAATTATGGATACAAAAACAAAAAAAAAGAGAACAACAAGCAAAAAATAGCTCAAATTATGTTGAGAAACTCAAAACCTGGCCCCAGATAAGCCAAGGATGACTCGTTTGTGTATTCTGAGGGGTTACATAAACTCAGGATTTTTCCATCTTCAGGTTGTGTCATTAAATCTACAGTACCCTACAGAGCCACATACACACATACCCCTTTCACACTGGCCAAAATAAAATGTTTAAACCCCGGAACAGTCGGCTTCTAGTGGCAGTGGGAACAGCTCACTAACGTGTGTATACCCAGGTCAAACGACCCACGTTAAAATTGCTTCTGCTCTGATTGGAGGTACTGTGGGAACGCCAGAGGCAAGTTAACCCGCTAAATTACTCGACACCATTGAACGCATCGTACAGACGCCAACAAACCTTGCCAATCGCCACTGATCCAATATGCCAAAACAACTCTGTTTACCTTTGATAAACATGGTGCAGCACTGGTGGGAGAGATTCAGACAGATAAAAGAGCAAAAAAATAAAGCATACTTATTATGCCCTGGATTCCCTACATGTTGCTCACCATTGTTTACTTTTGCACTGGGGACATCATCAACACTAACCCAGCATTATGGTGTCACCGGATGTCACTTCCTGATCCGTCCCAGAATCACGACCCGTACCATCAGCTCATTTGTGCATGCGCAACCAAATATATTTTGGGGTCGCGTTCGATTAAATTTTTTATAAAAATACTAAATTAAGTTTTTTGCTCCTCAAAAATAGTAAGGGTATTAAACTATAATATGTTAAAGGTATTTCCTGAGAAAATAAGTACATAAAATTCTTTCAGTTTTATCTCTCGTCTGTGCCGATCTGTTCTGGAGATAGAATCATACTCTACTTCCGTTAGCTAACTTTTTGGCTTTGGATTTGAACATAAATGTAGTCTTTTTTGAGTTTAATGTTTTCCTTTCATGTTAAAATTATGATAAATAGTGCATAACCTAAAGAAAAGAAAATGCAAGATTCTAAAATACTGATAAACATGGTTTAATTATATATTTTTGTGGGACTACTCAAGCATGTCCAATGATGACATGGACAAGCAGTTTAAAGGAGAAAATTTAAAAAGCATCAAATTCTCTCCAGAAAAGTCATAAAACATTTTTTTTAAAGATGTGTATTAGCACTCTTTAGTGGGTTAAGATATAAATAAGTAATATTTGTACCATGGCTACATTATTTAAGAAACCTGCGACATCATTCGGTTGCGCCGATAGGCTGAATGTACGGATCATGCTTCGGGATGGACGGGTGCTTAACACCTGGATATACAGCTGCAGAGGGACAGAGACCAGGCAGCTTGCCAGCGAGGGTTAGACACTGCTTTTTGCCAGGAAGAGGACACAAATGCTGATTGTTAAGCGTGTGCGACCCATGTTTCAAAACTCAGGTTAAACATTTTCTTTTCATTAGGAAAGGAGGCTATGGTGTACATAGAAACAACATTTTAAAGCAACCCAGATCACCCTGAACACCCATCCTAGTGTGAAATTAAATGCGGGCTCACACTGCAAATCTGTGCAGCTATGATGTGGACATTCAGATACTAAAATCAATAAATTGATTATGTACACTCCACATCAACAAGGTGGGTTTTGGTTCCTAAGGCCATGCAACTCAATGGAATGATTCCACAAGGAAAGAAAGTTTGGCTGGGCACAGCAGCAGCCTCTGACATCAACCACTAAATATCACAAGCCAAACAGTGAAGTCAGGCACCAGATAGGATTTGGTGAAGTTCATCTTCAGAAGGGTATTCAAAAGTCTATGGTGGGATGTCATCAAGCAGTGTTGAGAGGTCCTGCAGCGCATCGAAAATTGAGAGCATCATCCGATACTGGAGTTTAGAAAATCTACTGGCATTCCACACTAAAGGTGTGCAGGATCAGCCTCTCACTTCAATTTGAAATCTGCAAATCTCATGAACTATTGAGATGTCAAAAATTTTGCTAGGTTCATCTGGTTTTGGCTAATTTTAGAAATAGCCATGTTTTTGCTACGTAATTTGTCAGGAGATGGACTTGATTTATAATTAACACAGATGTCCATTTTACTAAAAGTGTCTAGAGCTGGTTTGGGAACTACTAGCATGGCTAGAATGGCTTCCATTTCCATTGGGGAGAAAGAGCGCGTAATGGCGGGGTCTGTGTGAATGAAGAGTGAGAATGCACAGACACATAACAAAAATATGTCCTTTCATTATAAAAATCAGGATTTTTAATGTAGCGTGCAAAGGATTTTATATGGTCAAAACTATACAAAACACAAATGAAAGGAGGGATAAGAAAAGGTCCTTTGGAAGGAAATAGGCACTACAGCATTAGGCCCTAGATTGTGCTGTTAGTCAAAATACTACTGGCATCAATGTGGACTACATTTTTGGGTTGGGAAACATGGTTTCTTTACACAACCCAACCAAAGCTTTTTTTTTTTTGCTAAAACATTGGCTCTTGTACCTCAATAATCCCTGTCACTGAACCAAATAACCACTAAAATAAAGGACCATCCAGAAACGCTTTGATCTTTTGTTCTTGTTTATGCCATTAGTGTGAGAGCCAAAAGACAGTGGCTCGCTGCCAGGAGGTTGTTAGACACACAAGCTAACAAGGATGGCTCAGGTAGTCTAATAGATGCTTTTTATAACATATCTGTATTGACTTCAGAAAAGTGTTGAATGCATGAATGAAAAACAGCTGGGGTTGAAATCAAGAATGAGGCTGAGGCATACTCAGGGGTTTGTGCTTTTACCACTGGCACAGCCTACGAAGTCCTTTCTTCAGTGTTCAGATCAAAGTTAATTCCCCTCTTAATTAAGATAAATTGGATGAGAGCAGGCAAAGCGGCTTTTGTTTCCTTTGTGCCCAACATTTAAACTGTATCTCAGGTGACGATGCATGCATGAATGGATTAATTTCTTATAACTTTCCTCAGAACAAAGTTTTATTTCTTTTGTTTAAATTTAATTTGAGTGAAAAATATAGCCATGCTGTGTCCATTAGAAGAAGAAACGTCTGATCTCTCTCCAGTTTGTCAACCTTTTACATGTGGATATGCGGTACACATATACACCCTTAACAGTTCTACCACTGTCTTTTCAGGACTGTGTCCATGTGTCATGATGCTAAAAGCCCTAAGTTATCACATAAACTATAATTCTCTCTTTTGATCTTTCATCAGTTTTTCATAATTAAAGAGCTCTACTTCCAAAGTTAAACATTTTGTTTCCACATCCAAAAGAATGGTGCTCTTTGAGCATATTTGCAACTAAAGAAAGGCCAGAAGAAATTGGCACAAAGTGAACAAAATCCCCCGATCAAAAACAATTTTTTTTTTTTTCTACGTTTCCCCTGGTCCAGGTTCTATTACTGTAGGTGATTTTTTTTTTTTTTTTTTTGCATAACACACTAAAACAACACACATCCACCATATGGGCTTCATTAATTTGCTTCATCCAGAACCCAAATACACAGAGTAAGCAATTAAACAACAGCCAACAGTAATGCTTCCTGAGAGATGCAAGAGGTGTCAAATGACTTTCTGTCAGATGATCTGGCTTATATCATATACACACTTATGTACATGCATAAATAAATATGTACTATCTGAGTAATTCAGCTTCTGTAGAGATGAAAGTAAACGTTATCTGACACACATATTACAACAAACTGTCCATTTTATTAATTTTTTTTTTTTTTTTTTATTCTACAGCATCACACAGCCATGATGGAGTAAAAAACATTGAGGTCACACTGGCCCTTAAGAACCCCAAGGGTGACCTTGAGGGAGATCCAATTTTTTAATTTAACTTTATGTTGTTTTTTTTTTCTTTGTTCATCAAATGTGACGAATCATTACAACAATATTTCCACCAGACTTTAAGTATTAAATCTAAACTTGAAAAGCCAGGTGTCTCTGGCAATAATAATTCAAAACACAACTAACATAATCACAAACTGAAAACAAATAAGTGTGAAAAGTAACTGTCCAGATGCCATTCATCAAGAGTATTGTCTTTGTCCACACACATCATAAATACATCTAACCCTTTTTCATAAACTATATGATTCAGTTGTAAATATTAAAAGAAAATACACAGAATAAAAGCTAAAAAATGAAAAGCTATACCAATAGATAAAATGGAAAATAGTTTCTCATTTTGCACTGTCAGTCAAGCCAGGTTAAAGTTAAAGTTACTTATTTACCTAAAACCGAGCTCATTCTTAGGTAGGAATGATTTAAAATTTAAATTAAAATGTATAGATTTAAACTAATTTCCATGTACTTACATGTACATAGATAGCAACAACTTCAAGGTCACCGCTGTTTCAGTCAAATTTAGTTTTTCAAAGTACAATCCTCCAAAGCTTTGTAAATACATTTTAAATTCACAGAGGAATAAGGTGTTTTTATGGTTTTGTGTGTAGAAAATAATTATTTTAATTGAGAAAAATCTTGGCGATGTTAGCAGACCAAGCCTAAAGCCCGCCATCACTCCCATGGCACTTGCAGCCCTTTTAACATTGCCTTTTACATCTGTCAACTTCGCTAGGTCAGTACTTTAAAACATCCAGCTGCTGGAAACAGGCGTGGCTAGGACAAAAGATTTTGTACACATAGCGGATTGGTTCATTGCGCTGCAGAGATAAAAAGACCTAAAGAAAGATGCAGAAGCTGAATGCAGAACATATGTTTATTTAATCTGTGCTGAAAAGCCAATAAAGTTTATTTTTCTGAAAGTGCTCCCCAGTGTACGAAAGTGAGGTACTGAGCTTTTGTAAATTCAGTGAAATCACATATAATGTTAAGATATAAAAATAATGATATATTTTGATGACAGACATCCTGAATTTCATTACCAAAATGTATTAAATAGTAATAAAATGGAAATATTTATTTTGTATGACCAGATTTCTTTGATGGAAAAAAAATTGCACAATTTGGCTAAATCTGGTAAAATGAAAAAAAAAAAAAAAAAAAAAAAAAAAAACAATCCATACATACATACATATCAGGTAATCCTACAAATGGCTAGACAAAGCCAGACTGAAAGACAGCACAGATGCATTTATCACCAGAGCAATAGAGCCCCAGATCTACCACACCAGAAAAGAACCCAGGTGCAAACTGTGCAAAGAGGCCCCTGAGACAATCCAGCACATAACTGCAGGGTGTAAGATGCTGGCAGGGAAAGCTTACATGGAGTGCAATAACCAAGTGGCTGAATCAAGCCAAGATCCGCAGGGGACAAGATGCAAGCACAGATGGCCGTCCAATGATAAGCTGGCGCAGCCCAACTGGACAGGTTGGTGGACAGAAAGCAGAGGAGGAAAGAAAGGATGTCTCATCATCACAAATGTCACCTCAAAATGAAATGCAACATCAGGAAAAAAAAGAACATGGAAACCAGGAGAGAAATAACGTAATAGGGGCTCAGAGAAGAGTTGTAGAAAACCTGGAAGGTAAAGGAGTCAGCGGTACCCGTGGTCATTGGGGCACTCGGGGCAGTGACCCCCAAACTTGAAAAGTGGTCACAGCAGATCCCTGGAAATACATCAGACATCTCGGTCCAGAAGGGTGCATTTCTAGAAACAATATATGGTTTGTATTGAGAACCAGTATCTGAGTTATTTAAGTGTGCATGTGTTACAGACATTACTTTGGCACCCAGTTTTACAGAATGAACTTTGGTCTATTCTGTTTTTTTTTTTCTCTCTCTCTCTTAGATCTTAGGATACCGGCATTGAAAAAAAAAGAAAAAGAAAAAAAACATACCATGTGCAAAAAGACCCAATCGACTGCTACAAAGAACAAAATGTACTTAGTTCCTCCAGAGAAACTAGGGAATTTAAATTGCTAATTATCCCAAAAACATATAGAAAGATTTGTGAAATCCTAAATATTTAGTTGTAATACAAATAAAATATTCTTTTTCTTTACAAAACCAAACTTTTCTGATCCTTGGGCTTTATCCTGAGCCAGTTTTATATTTGCTGAATCTGGCTACTCAGTAAGTTTATCATTAGCTTCAGACATATGGTTAATGTGAGGGGAGGTCCCTCTCCCTCCATGCTCTAGTCTGTGGTTAACGATGGTTCACACGTTGAGTCACATGTTTTAAATGGTGTGTAAACCCAGCTCACTGGACAGATATATGTATGCGATATATTTAAAGCTTAATTCCACATTAAACACAGACATAAAATAAAGACAAAAGATGACCTAACACAGAATCTTAAGTAACAGAATCACAAAAAAATAACTGGACTTCCTGCAAGAGGTTCCCACTAACATAAAGTTTTCCTTCCTATTTAATGCTCCTAAAGTATTCCAATAATGGTGAATAAAGGAATAATAGAATAAAAAAAAGTCTATTCAAACACACCTTATAGTGGGTGCACAAATTACTGGCTGAAAGTATCTATCATAAAATATGTAAACCATACAGTGAACAAAAACTCACATTTCGCTTCAGGAAAAGCATTATGTTTATGTTGCCTGTTTAGGATCATTTTAGTACATTTATTAACTCTGTGAGGATCAGCAGAGCCTTATGGGTCCAAACGTGGTGGACCCTCATTTTTGATGTTAGGGAGTTAGTTTGGTTGTATGATTTGAATTCACTTTAGGTTATGGTAAGGTTTACGATTTAACTCATAATGGTTTGGGTTAGGGTGAATGTCAGGGTTAGGCATACATGCAGTAACTTAAATGAATGTAAGTGAGTGTGAATTCTTAATATGATAGAAATACCAACTTTTGTGTGTGTGCCATGTTTTGATTCCCTTCTGGGGATGATTTCCAGGAATATGCTACATTTAGGGGACGACTGGTCCCCATGAAGAAAGATTATCTTCTTAGGATGGGGGTTAGGTTTAGAACTAAGGTTGCTATTTTAGGCCCGTCTGTTTTATGACTAAGTTGTGAATTGAGTTAAGGGCAGGGTTAGATATGGACCTGTAATGGTAAGGTTTAGGGGAAGGATTAGCTGTAGAAGTGGAATAGAAATCAATGGAATTCGATGAAAAGTGCCTGCGTGGAAAGAGAAATGCGAGTTTGTGTCCATGCTTCTGTCTCGGAATCAGAGTGAGGACCATTTTTCAGGTTTCACAGTCACATTGAGGACCAGTGGTTGTACAGTTAGGACACGTCCTCACAAGCTTTGAGTTTAGAGTGATATATGTAGTAGTAGTAATGGTTAGGTTTAGGGTCATTGTCAGAGTTAGGGCATTGAAAGAGTTGACAATGACTTAAAATCAAAGTAAGTCAACATATGGTCCTAACTACCTCAAGTCAGACCAGGATGTTTGTGTATGTGTCTTATTTACTTATTTATTTTTAAACTTACAATGTAAATGTGCAATTTTTAGATTGTACCACCAATCCTGAGACAAATGCGGTGTCAAAATGTACAAAACATTACAAAAAAATGACTTTCTCCAGGAGCTTCCATTGAATAAAAGGCACTTTAAAAACAAGGGGAGTGACAGACTATAAAAACCTTTTTTTATCTCTTAACTGCTGAGGACTTCTACTTCATCAACTGAATTGTGCATTCTATGATTGCCCCGAGATTTCAGAATAGTGCTTGAAAATCTCACTAGATCTTGTACATGAAGATCATTATTCATCTATCTTCACTGGCACATAACTTTTCAAATCCTTAGCTTTTTTCTAAAAAAAAAAAAAAAATTAGACCTTCAAGTATAGTACATATAGTATTAGATGGTATAAGATTAATTCAGAAAGATAAAGATTAAATAAGAACCGTCTACAAAAAAAGCAAAGTTTTTAAAATTGTGATATAACAGAGAGGGAGAGGAGAGCATAAGTCTAACTCCAGTACAGTACGCTAGGAACCAATACCAGCAGAACACTGCCTTTTTTAGTCAAAAACACTGACTATGCCATTTTGGCGTGCCATGCTCTCTAACTGACATTTCTCCAGGGGAAGGCAGGGAGCGACAGAGTTGGCTGGGTTGTCCAGAGAGGGCAAAATTACAAAGAAGTCTTCCTTACAACATACAAGAACAAGGTAAAATGTCAGCTGCTTTTTGAGATGGTCTCTTGTACTTCTTCAGATCTCTATAATTACAAATGAATTTGTGTTATTTTGTGTTAATTTGTATTATTTATTAAAAAGTCTAAACACTATTATCTGAGTAAAATAAAAAATTGTTGATGCATAGTAACATCAACATGGCTATATTTATATCTGAAATTGTTCCTAAAAGCAAAAGAAAAAAAGCACATTTTGGGAGATAAAACACAGTAATCAGCTTTCAGAAATTGCTGTTCTTGTCAACATTTGTCATTTCTGGCAACATAGGCTGAATTCACCTCATTGTACTTGTGAGGTTATTGAACAAGACAAGATAGGAGACCAGAGGTGAGGTGACGGCAAGGGGCTGCTTGTTTATTGGCTTGGAGGTCATTAGCACCACATCCATTAGTGCAGTGCCAGCCTCACTGCCCCACTCCATCACCAAGTCCTCTGAGACAGACTGGCTGTCAGTGCAGAGAAGCAGCCAAAATGCCTCAAACACACTCAACAAACACACCAACTGCCAATTTTTGGCCCATCTTTATTCATCTATCTGCTGTGTGAACTTAAAGTGGAGAAGACCTGTCAGAATGTAGAAAAGAATTTACTGTGAAAGGTCATGTGCAGCCATACAGTAACCCATAGAAATATATTGTTTGAGGCTTGGCCAAAAAAATAATGTGTAAACTATTTTAAGTTAAACAAACTCTTGTATTTTTTCCCTTTTTTGCCAATTAATTTGTTAAAAGTTTTTTTTCTCTAGTCATTACATACCAATTAAATGCCAGTGATTGTAGATATTACCGTATTTTGTTGGTTTATTTCATAATATCATATATTATAAGATTATTTTACTTTATTAGATCAACTGAACTACTACTTGGCTTTTATGGTACAGCTCTTGCCTGGTTTAAATCCTACCTAAAGGACTGGGACGTTTTTGTGTCAGTAGTGAACTTTACATCAAAGAACACAAATATCACATATTATTTTCCCCAAGGCACCATCTGGGGCCCGCTGATTCCATATCTAAGTACCCCCCCAGCTCAGATAATACTACATGACAATATAAATTACCATAACTATGCAAACAACGCACAACTATACATTATGATCTCACTAGGTGACTATTAACCCATACATAGAAAAAATAAATTCATGGATATGCCATAGCTGTTTTTAGCTGAATCAAAGCAAAAGTAAACATTTCTGGGCTAAAGGAATGAGGATTTTAAAAGTTTACACAGCTTCAGTTATAACAGGTGGAAACCACTGATAGGCCTCAAAATCTGGGTGCAGTGATGGTCTCGGATCTGAACTTTCAGAGGTGCATAAAGTCAGTTAAAAGGTTGACTTTCTGTCACTTTGTGAACATCTCAAATATTAAAAGACCAACGTCTCAGTAGAATCTAGAAAAAAGCATTCATGTGTATATCTAAAATAGAATTGATTACTGCAGTGGTGTTTTCACATGTCTGCCTAAAAATTGATCCAGAATGATGTTGCCTGCAACTCCACAAAAAATGAAGAAAGTGGGACACATCCTCTCAGTTTGTAAGTCTTTATACTGGTCCATTGCATCTCAGAGAATGAATGGCTTAGCAGCCAAAAACAGGGTATCAATTGTCCGGACCTCTCAGGTCTTCTGGCTGTAGTCACCTGCATACCCAAAAAAGCGAACCAAATATGGAAAAGCAGATTTTAGTTAAGCTTCACTTGTAAAAAAAAAAAAAAAAAAAAGGGAAAGTGCAGAGATTATAACTGCTTTAAGTCAATATTAAAAACCTTTATTTATTTATTAATTTTTTTTTCCAAAGTGGCCCTTGTGCTATGTAACATTATTAGTTTAGGTTGGTTGTCCAATATCCTTTAACTGATTTACCAATAATTCAGTTAATCATTTTTTATAATCTAAATATGATCACTTTAATTATTCATGTTTATTAATTAGTTAAAAGAGCAATAAGTGAAATTATCCACTAGGTGGGCTGTAGATCCCTTGTACATGTATTTGCAATGAGAACAGGGCTTTTTGCTTCTTTTAATCTTTATAATGCTCTTAGTTATACAACCTTATTTTGACAAACTGCCATCTGCAAGTAAATGTTTAGATCCAGGTTTCAATAAATAAACTTGCAGTTTTTTGTTTTGTTTTTACTTAAGTTGCCTTGTAAACCTGACCAAATCTTTAATTATTTTACAGTGCATGCGTTTTGCTATCCAGCGCTCAGGTATTGATGCATTGGGCTGTAACAGTCCATAGAGTCTGACTTTGTATAATTTCTACACAGAGAATTACACAAAATTGCATAAATCTGCAGGAATGGAGAGGCTGTGCTGCTTGAATGCTGCTTTAACTAGTATGTGCTCTCCAGTCAATTTCTGTTCCACTCTTCAAATCAAATCATTCAAGTGATTCCAATGTAAATGATTTATCATGCTGAAGTATTTCGACATATACACCTAACTTCAGGAAAACAATCAATCAAAGTCTGTCTCTTTGACACAGAATATTAGATGAGCTTTGCGGATAAGGATATTGATGTACGTAGTTACCCCTTCTGCGCTTATATTTCTTCTGGAACTACAGTTTTAGTGTGTAGAGTCTAATATTTTCTTTGCCGCATGCTGTCTTCACAATTGTCCACATAAAAAAAAACTAAAACTAAATCCCACATTGCATACATTCTATGATCATCATATGTTTCTGAAATCACTTTCATAAACACATATCATTAAGCAACAAAAGCTTGGAATAATTTGACTTAATCTGTAGTTATTCCTCTTAGAATATGTTCCCACTTTCTGCAGAGATGACTATAAATATTTTGCAATTGTATACAACAATCAATCAATTTATATGTAACGATATTAAATTTATCAAGAAGGATTTTAAAAGCGTATTTTGATTGTCAGACTAAAATACTGTTAGATAGTGTACCATTACCCTGCAGTGTGTTTTATGACCGGAAAAACTCCCTCAGCAGCAAAAAAGTGCATCCATTTCAAAGTTATTCTGAAAGAAAAAGATGAACATTTTGCTTTTAGGGTATTAAAACGTTGTAAGAAAGTGCTGTGGAAGAAATTAAACTAAACATATTTTCTCATAAGTAGCTGGCAATTGTGTAAACCATAGTAAAATACCTTTTCATAAATTTATGGTAGCCATGTAAGGTATCTACTAGTCTTATTAAATTGTTTTTAGTAAATCCTCTTTAACCACCACCACTTCTAATTGTAGGGAATAGTAAACACTGTTAGCACAACTTATTTCTCACTGTTACTCTTTGTTTTAGTCCTGGCAAGGCAAAACAGATTGCAGTACAATAAAGGTAGAAAGAGACACCAAGAGTAGAAAGGCGTCTTCTTTTACCCAGGAGTCCTCTGTTTTCTTTTGTTTGTCTGTTTGATTCCTTTGCTCTTTCTTACGTTACAATACATACAGCAAATACCCATACAGCAAATACAGTGTTTCTATAATTGGGGACATAGATTCTATTGATAGTACATTTAATAAGGATTGCTGAAACTTTTGCCCACAAATAGTTTGAATAATATCATTTAAAGTATGATTTCTTTCTAGAGAGTATGTTTCGACTGGAGTCACACTCAACAACTGCGTCTGGACCACCTGGCTAAAGTTTAGATTACAGTGCACTTGTGTGTGTGTGTGACACCTCTGCATGTGTTTGTATAAGTCTGGTCGGCTTTTCCAGAAACTCAGAGTAGCCTGTCAGGCCTGAGGGCCTCGTTGGTTGAGTGTCCATTAGCCTGATGAGGTTTGGCAGCTCATGCTGCTGGAGTTGCCTGTTAAGTTTCAACCCCCTCATGGCTAAGCCTAATTAAACCTAGACCCTCAGACCTAATTCAAAGCTAATTAGCTGCAGGGGTTATACCACCACCGCAGGCTGTGATGGGTGTTGTGTGTATGTGTAGTAGGGGTGTTAAATGGCAGTTATTCAGTAGGAGACCAGCTGAATTAAATGAACTCACCATATGCAGTTCAGATGATGCATTTAAGCAAAGTAGTTAAAGGTCACCGCACGTGGTACTGGTGTACAAGTCCCTATTTGGAAAAGCCCCACTGAGCACTGGATGTCTAGATTTTCCAGCAAAAGGTGTATATCTTAAAGAGAAGCATGTAGGAGCATGACATCGCCGTGAAGTTGTGAGTGAGTCAAGTTGCGTCTTTTGGGTGCACCGAAACCAACCTCCTGGCTGCATTTTGTAGAGACTACACAATAAACTGTCCGACCACCTGGGAAAGGTCTATGGTTTCCCATTGCTGTACTGACAGCTTGACATTTCCCTGGGTAGAGGGTTCTGATTCAGGTATGTTTTATTCATCCTTTGACTTTTGCATTGCTGCCAAACAAGACAAAGAGCAAAAGCTTGAAGTGTGGTAGGTGGCAGTGAAATGGAGAGTTGGTGAAGACACCTATTGTTGTTGTTGTTTACTGCTCAGACAGCCACCTATATCTCTGAGAACACCAGGTGACATATATACACAATGTACTCATCAACATGCAGACAGAGATTGAAGATTTCGCAGCACAAAAGGATAAATCCAATTTTCCCTGAATGTTTCTGACAGTCTAGTTTTGTACAAGTGTGTGAAATGTTACTTCTGGAGGTAGAATTATCTACTTAACAAATGGAAAAAAAATAGAGTGAAATAAGCAAACTAAATCAAGAACTACTGTCTACTCAACTTGAGTCAAAAGATTTATATTCATTCTTATTTAAACATTTTTGCATTTAAATCAAAGGAGCACCTTTAAAGAGGTAAAAATTCCAGGTATAGTATTTTTTTTTTTGTCTGTGCTGATCACATATGTATAATATATTATCTAATATATTGAAAAAGGTTCAGTAGAAAGGTGTGTGTAACACAGGCTAGGGCAGCAGCCCTTCCACAAACATAAAAATAAATCAAAATGCACACCTAAAGATTAATATATGCAAAATAAGGCAATTTGAATTGAGGAAAGATATGATACTTGCGAACAGAAAGACACAAAATAATATCTTACCTTTGCCATTTAAAGTTCATTAATCATTGTATGAGTATATTTGAAATACTTCTGTAATCAATTGTTCTTACATCCTGATAGTGTTTCCTGTTTCCCCACATTTTGATCTCCTGAATACCATTTAAAAACTGTAAAGCCACATTCGGCTTATTTATAGGTAAATGGATTCACTCACTGAGAAGGGTGAAAGATGTTGCCTATGTAATTTTTCTGACTCGATTCGGCCCAATCAGCTATGATATTCTGATTGAAGTGTCAGTCTTCTAAATTGACCATTGGGCTCCTGTGAAACTACCATATGCAATTTACAAGATCTGACTTCATAACAGAAGGCTTTTACACACAGGGTGCAGAGTGCACATGTTTTCAGAGTACTTCAACTTTTCTTTTTTCTTTTTTATCTCATACAGTATCTTAGGAGAATAATGCCAAGGAAGAACAAGAGGCCTTTCACTGCTAAAAAGCCCCCCCCCACCCCACCCCTTCTGTGTTGTCCATCACAAATTAGGTTTGAGTCTAATTTTGACAGATGCAGATACAAAACACTTAAACTTTTAAAAAACAGATGAGCCAGACAGAAAATCTGATGCAGGAATTGTAAACCAGATCCAGTACATTTCAAAAATAACAGTAAATTGAACAACAAACAAGTGGGTAGGTAAATATATATATAATATAACTTCAAAGCTTTTACCTAAGTTCATTGTGCTTCCATTCTGTTTGAAAAGTGAGAATAATGTGAATTTTCCAAGTAGGCTATGGTGTATTAAAACTTCGAAGATGCATATCCGCAGGCCGCTTATTCTTAAATGAGTACTTGAGTCTACTGATTTTTCAGGTAGTTTATTTCATGACTAATTGCTTTTGGACTACATTATAAATTTATCTTAAGCTATACAGATATTAATTTAACACCAAAACAAGAAAGAAATCTTAAAAATCTGTTTATTGGTATAAAAAGTAAGAAAAATATAATGACATTGTGGCTTCTGACCTTAAATAAGTGTTAAAATAAATTCTTCTGGACTTATTCTGATTTTTTCTTCTTTTTTTGGTTGCTGAAGTACCTTTATTTTTGTAGCTAGTTTACAAAAGATGGCTGATTTAGTCCCTAATTTTAATCATGTGTAAATCATGGGGTTTCATTGGTCTAAACTGCTAGTGGATTTTACCAAACTTTTTTGTGATATCAAATAATCTTTTTTTCCTGGTGATCCACTTATTTCCACAATTACATCTAAACTGGCAGCTGATATAATTGGGTTCTGAATAATTCACTGCATGATTTTACGAACTCTACGCTAAAGTGAAGTGAAAGAAAATAATGATTATTTCCACTTTTTCCTGTATTTGGGTTGGTAACCACATAAAATGCATGAGAAAAAAAAACTTGATCCAACCTCAGTCTGACATATAAATATTAATAACTTTTTAGTATCAGTAAAACCCAGAAGTTCAGCTCATTTTTAAACACTTCAACATGAGGTTGAAAAAAAAAGAATAAAATGATTTTAAAGTACTCTGATTTGTTCCCTTATGGTCAAGTGATGTCATTAAAGACAAAGTAGAGTAGAAGCTAGAAGTATGAGTGTAAATTTTATCTAATGTAAAATGAAGGTTTACATCAAAAAATACCAAAACAAAAAGGAAATTAGTAATTAAATCCAACTTAAGTGACAAACAATATATTAAGTTTGATATAGATGTTACAAAAATAAAGTTCCTGGCTGGTAAATTTTCACTAAAAGCAAGTCTTTATTAAATATGAAAATATGAAATCTGTAGGCTATTTCTGAAGCTATAGACTTTGGTAAGTGGCTTTCAGGCCAGTTTAAGGAGTAACATGAATCTTCTTTTGGGAATTTTTCCCTGACATATTCTCTACATAACACAATTCAGAAAAACGCTTACCTCATCTCCAGGCATGTCACGTGGGTTTGGTAGCCTGGAGCGTGGCAGAAGCCTCCTACAGGACAAAGCCCTTGGAGCAGGAGAGACACTGTGGGCCTTGTTCCCTTTCTGCCGGCTCCATGTCAAATGGGTGTTTGCTTTCTGGGAGGATGAGACTCCCCTGAGGGCACTTAATTCAACGACACATAAAACCCGGATCTCGGTGGCCGAAATATGGTTTTAACGTTATTCTGAACTTTTACCATTTACAAAAAAAAATGTAATATTTATTCTTTTAAAAACAGATTATGTTAAAAGCTTTTAACCAGTTATATAGATTCTATTGGATAGTCCTCATGGCATTTTGTTATTTTTAATTTAATCTTTGCAGTCTCAGAGGCTGAAACAAAATAGGTAAATGAGAAATACAGAGAATGTAAAAATAAGAAGTTTGCATCAGGTTTAGTTGGATACCAATACATGAAAAAGTAGGAAAATGATTGATAAAGAACCTAAAAACAAAAGCTGAGAATCCTCAACTCAAATTGTGGTTGGGTTTTCAATATTTCTTTTTAGTAAGGTCAACTTGTTCGATCTTATACGGTAGAGAACAAAAGTCAGCTTCATGTAAAAATAACAACATTTGTGTTGTAAGCAGATCATGTACATTTTTAGGTTTCTAAAAACAAAAAAACAAACTGTAGTTGTATCCATTTAGAACAAAAAGTATTTAATCGGCAAATAATATCCCAAAAAAAAAAATTCAGCAAAGAAGATGAGTGTTAAAAGTTAAATATGCAATTAATGGGCTCTCAGCAGATTCAAAGCATATCAAAGACTAACTCAATGATGTTGCAGTTGTGCAGAGGATTGCTCTAGTCTTGCAACATGAGTAGCCAGCCACAAGTATTTCTCCTGACAATGTGATGGATCCCCAAGCCTGAGGATGTAATGTGTGAAGATTAGGGTGCAGATATAATTATGTTATCCTGTTTAGAGTGTAAACGTTGCATGGGTATTTGCTGTATGAAACATTTGTTACATCTAAGAATTTCAGTCTAGAAGTCAATTATCATTGCCAAGCATTATGGGTTACATGAATAACACTAATATTAAAATAAGACACCTTTTGTACTTGAGATATTAATACCCTATAACATTCAAATGTATTTCTTTAAGGGCTCCAATTCAGGACTAGAATTATAAACCGATTGTGGAAAAAACTCTCAAAACATAGTTTCATATTTTGTTTTATTTTTACTCATTAGAATTTGAGAAAATGGCTCAAACAAGCCCAACAGAAAATATTGATGATCTTGATAGAGTTGCTAGGTGTGATGTTTAGCAGCGTTGAGTGCAGTTGCTTTTCTGTCTTCGCTGAAATGTCCCCAGCGTCTGTCTCGGTCTCACCAGTGTCCTTGCTAACGCCCTCGGGTGAACCAAGCCATGTCAAACCTGTATCCATCAATCACTCAGCGCCAGCCATGAGGGGGACAGAGGGGCTGGCAGTGATGGAGGGATGAGGGCAGTGAAGAAGAGGGTAATGGGAAAGGTAAAATAGAGCCAGTAGTTCACCCTCTCAGAGTATTTTTCCTTACTGATGTCTCCCTCCATTTACAGCCTGAAAAAATTCCAGACTCTCAAAGACTTTGGAGTCAGTTGTCAGGTCAGAAAAGGCACTCGCAACTGAATCTAATCAAAACACTCATAGACCTAAATAGATATTTAAGGAGAGGAAAGTCAGTAAAAAGTGGATCTAAGTAGAGGAGGATAGAAAACTAACATGAGACGAAACAGAAAGGAAAAGAAGCTGGGGGGCAAAAAAGAAAATGAGAACAGAAAAATAACATGAGATTGTGAGAAAATGAGAGCCAAAAGGAAGAGGTGTCAACAGTGGATGAGCCAGCAGGTACATGTGTGTCCAGGAGAATGAAGTGGGACTGTCATAGCCTTAACTTCCCCCATGGGTCGCCTCTGATTAATTGCCCATTCAGGGCTTGTGATGGCGACTACCTTAACCAAGACTCCCCAGACACTCACCCATATCCCATTCTCCATCGGAGCACTCCTCTTCTCCAGTGTAACTTCCAGGCTGACCGCCCCTCTTTGGCTATAATTAGGTGACTTTTTTTCTTTTTTACTTTCAAACCCATCTATTTTTTTTTTTCTCGTCATTTTTTTCTTTTTTTTTCATCATTTTCCGTCTGCTACAAATAACCTTACATCAGCACCCCTTTCACCTTGCCGTCGGGGGATAATGTCTCTCTATGGGAGAGAGATTTTGGAACAAAAGCGGGGAGACTGAAAACAGCATGATATGCAGTGTGTTCCCCCCTGTGTGTTTACACATGCTCTGGTGACTAGCTGAGATAAAGCACCCCTGTCACAGGTAAACACTAAAGCACAGCAAAGCAAAATGGCAAGGTTGACTTTAGACCTGCTATGCACTTACTCAGCTCTTCTCTTATTTGATATAGTCTCATATCATCAAACACATCCTTTGATTTAAGCATCACCCACTCTCATAATATAAGGATTTTTTTTTTACATTTGTCCTTGTCAAAGAGAAAAAAAATATTAAAAACAACAACTTGTCATCACCAAGTGAAATAGCTTGACAATAAATTACATTTTCACCATTAATTATAGCTTGACTATGAGTAATACAAATCCCTTTGTTCTCTTTTTTTGCAGCAGAACTGTGGCATCCAACTGGATGGCTATATACCAGCCCCCAAAAGCAGCCAAGGTCAATTGCCTTCCTGGTCCTCTCATCTTGTGCTTTATGTACCTTCACATTGAGGGAAAAAGAGCTGCGCTATTTCTGCTCTGCTGCAAGGTGACTGCTGCTTTGCGGAATGATGAAATTAAGCACTAATGCAGCTGGTAGCTGTGTTTCAATCTTGGTTTCCTCATTGAAATAATAAGTTTCACAATAAGTGTTAGAAAATTTGTCAATATAAGAGACAGATGCTTCTTCTCTAATTATGTGTTATGACTCTGATCTAATAGTTGATAGATCCTTTGAAAAATTTAAACTTGATTAAAACAAACCTTTTTCCAAGTTTATGTACAGAAGGTACTCTTTTAAAATTTCACATTCTGTCACATTATCACAAACCTTAATTGTATTGAGTACTTTTTGGGAAAGGATCAACAAAAAGTGCTGCGTTTTTTGTGAATTGGTAGGAAAAAAAAAGCTTACCTGAGAGAAAAAATAAGCAAAAGGAACTGAAAAGGATTCGTGGCACCACCCCAGTACATTCTTTGCAGATGAACTGCATACATATTATTGCCCTGAGTGCTACTTAATGTTAAAATTAGAAAGACTTAAAGATTTTAGAGACCGGCTGATATAATGTGATATTAGTTTTTTAGCCAATATCAGAATGTTACCCGATATTAATGTCAGATAGGGAAACCCCTACAGAAATAGCTTTTTTGCACCACAAGACTCCACAAAATGTAGGTTGTGTTCTTAACAGAAATCTGCTTAAATTTCTCCAAAACATTTTCCCTGAAATATTTGGTGTGTTCCTGGGTGTTTCATGATATTTTTTTATTACAACAGTCCTCTAACAAACCCTGAGACATTCTAAGATAGGGATGTATTTATACTGCAATTAAAATACACATATTTATTAAGTATGTGTTTTTATATTTCATGCACTGGATTTGATTTAAAGGTGCATTAGCAAAGGGGAGGACAAAAGATTATGGCATACTTTAAAAATATGTTTTGTAAAGACAACTGAAAATCCAAGCATCCTTTTTCTTACATTTAAATTTGTATTATGTACCACACACATTCCTCATAAAAAACCTGAATATTATTATAAAGATCACTGCAAAACACATGTCATGATAGATATCAAGTGCTATGACAGGCTGCCAATATATGGGTTTCTCGAGAGCTAAAATAAATAATATTATATCAAATAATAATTCCACAAAGCAGGGAGATTCAGCTACTTCAAAATATATAAACTCTATATAAAACTTAAAACTTGATCAATATTCATATCAAAACATCGGAAACAAGTTTCTGAGAACTAATCAGATCTTTTAAACAGAAACTGTAATCATTCTAAAAAAAAGGAAGTATTTTGACACATTTAAGAAATGATTACACTGCTATAATTCCAGGGTGAAAGTTGAAAAACATTTCTAGCTTGTGCAAAATAAAAACTACATTTAGAATATTACCTTTAGTTTTCAAATATTTTCTCTCTATCCTCTTTTTGTTTCTGCTTGTTGTATGGCTTATCTTTCCCTTTATTATTTCACTCTTCACATGAAAAGAATAAATGTGGCCTAAATCTTAAGCTTCGGATAAAAAACTCATTTTGTTCAGTTATTTTCTGCATTTTTCATACATATTCAGATATGTAATTATTCTGATCACTGATGGCATCTGAGCAATATTTATCCAGATCATCATATCTAAATTATGGCGTTTTCCCTGTGTGTGGTAAATACCACAAATATTTCATGATTTCTGTTATTTCTTATAAAAATGATTGCACCTTTGGCGCTGTCACTTTTCAATTCTGCCTAGATTAAATGTTTTCCAACCAAGTCTGTAAATTTCTCCCACCTCTATCCCCTACTTGCTCCCAGTCGTCTCCTTACAGCTGCTATGACTGACTGCAACTCATTTATAACAGGTCACAAACACCAAGTGCTTTATTTAAAAAAGGAAATCCCAATTCGCCCCATCCTACTCTCATACAATTGAAAAATCATTCAGCAAGAAAAGCACGGATTTCACACTGCCCCGTGAGTGAAGGCCAGTAGCACTGAAAACATAGTAAATTAAAATACCATTTGCATGAAGTAGGAAGACACATGAGGTAGATTGGTCACATATTTGAGAATTCTGTACTTCAGTTGAAAGTTTACACAAGCACAATATTTAGTTAAGTTCAATGTCCTGGACCACAACTGGCAATTACAGCTGTCGGTTTGGTAAATTTTCGGTTTCAAACACTCAGTCAAATGTTGTCTACAGAAAATAATCACAAATTGTAAGAAGCTTGATTTAAAGTCTGGCGGTTAGAAGTATATTTAGAGTTTAAGTAATAGTTGTAGTGTCGCCAGCCTCCTCTTATAATAAGAGGCCCTTACATTTTTTGTCAACTTGTATGTAGATGATTTAGAAATAGGAATTTTGCTATACTCTCCCAAGTTTTTGGTGATTGATTAATTGAACAGTTCCTTGAGCCACATATGAAAGTCTGTGGAAGTTGTGTTAAAAGCCTAACCCTACCTTAAGCAAAAAAAGAACAGCTGGAGTTATACAAAAAAAGTTTTTTAATTGGGTAACTTCAAATTCAGATGGGGAACTGGATTATATCGAGACATCTGAAAAAATGAAAAACTATTTAGAATTGATGGTTTCATCAAAATTATGCGGCTCAGTTCTTCTAAAGCATAAAAATTTACATGGTTGGAATTAGGCTGAAATACAGAAAACTTTAGAAGCAGTTACTAATGTATTGTCTTTGTGTTGTTCTATCCAATCAAGGGCACGGAAATGTTTTTTATTCAGATGCACAAAATGCCCATATCAAGATTTTTACATGGAAGCTAACATTTAAGTTGTTATATCATTCAAATCCTTCTGTAATTACATTGTACATGCAGATTAGAGATGAATATTTTTAGAGGGGATTACTAAGGAAAGGAAAAGGAAGGAGTTGAAAGAAATCAGCCCTCTAACATACACCCACATCTGGAACTGCATGAAAAGCTTCGTTTGAAGGTGGACTAGTCTTTTCATGCCCAAGTTGTCAGCCTATTATCATCCTTTCATATATTTGCCACCATTATTAACTGTGGCGGTAATAGAAAAAATAACACAAAAAGTGAGAATAACACATCACTCCAATATGTCAGACTGTCTCTTCAGAGGGAAGGTAAAAAAAAAAAAAAACAGGCCGACTCTTATCATCAAACTCTCATTCTAAGCTGCAGCGGTAATGAGTGTGTCTTAACAAAAGATTAGCCATAATTTCCATTGTCATTTAATGCTCCATTATGTGGAGGAAACAAAACCAAAAGATGAAGGGAGATTGGTGGGAGGAGGAAGGCGAACAAGCAGACACTGGAGCAGAGGTCTCAGGAGCTTGCTTGAATGTGTCCAGTCACCCTCCATCCCTCAACCCAAGCTTTTTCGAGAACACTGATGGACACAATCCGCGCCGCGTAAACACACGTTCACCCAGACCACGTATGCTCTCAGCGCACATTGTCACTGCATTTTGAATCCCTCAAAATGTGGTTGTCAAGGTGGGGTGCCTGAAAGCCTCCTGCAGTCCTCCAGCAGGATAGGCGGGCTTATTGTTAAAACAGTAGCAGCCACAACAAAAAAGGGATCAAAAGCTTTGCAAACGAGCAGACATACATGGCATGTTCCATCCGCGAACAACTATATTGTTTTAGCGAACATGGAAGTGAAACTTTCAAAACCCTAGAACATGTCCATTTGCTCCTACTATGTAGTGAACTTTCAGGATGACTGACAGGGTGTGTGGGTGTAATATTGTAAATGTGTGGGGAGTGAGTCTTGCTTTTTATGTTTGCCGAAGTATTTCATGAGCTGGCATTAGTTAGCTCTACAATAAGATTGTAAGAAACAAACAAAAGGATTTTTAGATAATGTTGCTAAGATTTTTCTAATTTTTGATTACTTATAAATTTTAAAGTCAAGGGAGAAACATTGACAGACTGGATGGATGGATGGATGGATGGATGGATGGATGGATGGATGGATGG
>JAGKQL010003098.1:14727-25942 GCA_018398635.1 Cyprinodon brontotheroides | reverse complement strand
AACACTGATCATTTATTGAACAGGATGGAATAATTTCATATTTAAAGGACTAGACGCTTGAATTCCTGAATATGACCCGAGCAGACTTTTCCTTTAACACCTCTGGAAGCCTTTTATATTCTCTCTCTGGATGTAAAGACTGCAAACAATCGGCATCTTATAGATGGAGGAACCTATCAGAGGGATCAGAGAGAAAGGTTAGAAGAAGCTTAGGTTATTAAATAATACCTGTAGCTGTATTTATTACATGAAGTGGAAGCATTATGGACCAACTGTGACTTAATGCTGGACTTAGCAGAAATAAGAAGTGAGGAAAACAGCGCTTGGAGGTTCCCTCTAAAGTTCCCTTTATTACTGGGTGGCGTAAAAGCATCACCACATAATCTCTAGAAGGAGAAACACGGTGCATCCAACAGTTTCAAAACGATAAAGTTAAGCTTACAGTTTGCAACATGCCAGAATGTAAATGGGGCATCATGTTTAAGAAGGTTCTCTCTGGTCTCTGCTGCCTACATGCAAAGCACCATTTCTGGGGACATGGTGGCAGCATCATGCTGTGGGATACTGGCAAGGATGGTAACACTGCTCAGTAAGAAAAGGAGCTGCATTTACATCACAAAAAATCAGTTTTAGGATGGCACAGTCAAAGTCCAGACCTAAATCTACGCCAGAATCTGGATCAAATTAAAAAAAGTAACGTTCAGAAAGTCTTTTGGCCGTATCAGCAGTACCATGTGATTCTAGAATGCTCTGTTGCTCGTTCACACAGGATCCCGTTAGAAGTCCTCATTTCTGTTGGAACATCTCCACTTTACGTCGATCTGGGTTGATTATCTCTACATATTTTTAATTTTTAGGCGCGATGTGAAAAAGGGAGAGAAGAACACCATCGTTACGTCCTTCAACAGGAACTTCACTGCCAGGAATGATGCCAACCCTGCGACTCACGCCTTCGTCACGTCTCCTGAGGTAAACCCAGACCAGTCCCTTAAACCAGGACACACAGGGTCACGCTTTGCAGCTGAGGTCCTTCTACTTCCGCCCCCCTCAGATCGTCACTGCCCTCGCCATTGCTGGGACTTTAGACTTCAACCCAGAGACGGATTATCTCACAGCGTCCAACGGAGAGAAGTTCAAGCTGGTGCCCCCCACCGGAGACGAATTACCATCCAGGGACTTTGACCCGGGCCAGGACACCTACCAGCATCCTCCCAGTGACGGCAGCAGCCTCAAGGTGGACGTCAGTCCTCAGAGCAACCGCCTGCAGCTGCTGGAGCCTTTTGACAAGTGGAGTGGAAAAGACCTGGAGGACATGGTGGTCCTCATCAAGGTGGGCCCCCTCCTAGAGATCAGCAATCTCCTCCCAGCTGCTGCTGTCTGAGTCTAACTCCCAGGTGTGTCTGCAGGTGAAGGGAAAATGCACCACAGACCACATCAGCGCCGCCGGACCCTGGCTGAAGTTCCGTGGCCACCTGGACAACATCTCCAACAACATGCTGATCGGTGCCGTAAACAGTGAGAACGATGCCGTCAACAAGATCAAGAACCATCTGACGGGAGAGTACGGCGGCGTCCCGGATGTGGCGCGGCACTACAAGGTCAGAGTTCACCCAAAACCGAATCTCTACCTTCTCCAGAATCTTCCTTCATTAACAATGAAATGTTGACTCCACGGTCGACCTGACGTTGCTTTTATCGCGCAGGCCAACGGCTTGTCATGGGTGGTGGTAGGAGATGATAACTACGGCGAGGGCTCCAGCAGAGAGCACGCCGCTCTGGAGCCCAGGCATCTGGGTGGAAGAGCCATTATCGTCAAGAGCTTTGCCAGAATCCACGGTATGACAGCGCAGCCGCTCAACTTTATGTTGCTAACCTCTCTTTAAACATGGCCAGTTCAGGTTTATTTTTTTTTAAAGTTTCCCAGTTTTATAAAAAACATTTTAATCAGTTTATGAGACGATCATCTGCATAAATTAAGGGGATCCCATCAAAAGTATTGAATTTTATATAGGTTAGAAAATCCAACAAGCTGCAGCAATATGGTGCTAAATTTGGGCAATAAAGTTTGTTTGAAAACATTTTATTGAACTAAAAAAAAAAAAAAAAAAGAATTGGTTATTTAAAAAAAAAAGTTAGAAATTTAAATTTTTTTTAGAAACTTAAACAAAAAGATTTGAAACGGGGGAAAAGTGAAACTACAAAATGGATTTTACAAAAAAAAATGGTTAAAATGACTTTTTAGCTTTTTTATATAAAAGTGCTTGTTCCTTGGTGAGGGGGCGGGGCTTAGATGACTGACGGCTCAGTCCCCCGGATATATAATATTCTCTGCCATTTCATTCTTTAGTCGTCACAATTAGAAAAGTCTTTGAGGCATAAACAGTGTGATTGGTTGGAAAAAAATAAGCCGTTTATGTCTCTCATGACACAAATTCATGACGTTGACAAATTTGCGTAGTCAGTCTACGTTGCACATTTGCGAAGCAGAACAGCTGGACCCACTTCAGCAGCCGCAGTAGTTTAAATCATTTTTAGTTATTTTAAAACAAATTTTTTTGTTTCAAATTTCTTTTTCAGCCTTAGATATTTGTTTTCAGTAATTTTTTTTCCCAAATCCTTTTTTTAAATATTAAATAATTTTTTTTGTTTCCAAAAACTTTTTCTTTTTTTTTTTCAGTCTCCAGATTTATCAGTTAAAATTTTTTTGTTTGTTTTTCAAATCATGTTCTTAGGCCTTATAGATATAGATGGATATACACACACATAATATGGATGTGTGTATTTTAGAAAAACAAAACAAAACAAAAACAAAAAAAAAACCTTAACATTTTGGCCCCATTTTAGCTCCATACGATTGTTCCTTCTCAGCAAGAATGGGACAACTGTGGAAAAGAACCCCTCCTTTTCAACAGAATCAAACCTCTAAAGCTGAGCTCTGTGTCGGAGACGATCTGCTGTCAGGGGCTTTGGATCACTGGCCTTTCAGTGCCTTCTATGGAAAAAGAAATCCCAAAGGGCAAATGCAACACAATAGGTTTTAAATGGCTTACATTATAATCAGCAGTACAGACAGCAACTACTGTATGTCAAAATTTTAAGGTAAAAAAAACAAAATCAGGAAAACGGTATGCAAACTTTTGTTTTTTGTAATTAACAGAGGAATAGGTTGTAATAATGCAAAAGGCCACAATGTTTCTGTGTTTATCAGTCAGTCTGAGGAAAGAAACGCTGTTGGTTGGTTTTTGGTATTAGTGATACGTAGCTCCGAACTGAAGGTAAAAGTCAGTGGCTTAGTTCGTGAATTAAAAATATGTAAATGTAGAAACACTGAATAAAAACCAAGAGCGAGCGAGAGGATGACGTTAGTGGCAGAAATCTGTCAGTCAACCATCCCTTCCTGGAAGGAAGTTCTGTGGAGAAGGAAAAAGGAACAGCTGAAGTAGCAGTCCTTGGAATAACGCCTAAAAGGGGAGAAGCAGCAGTAAATATGTTTGAAATTGAAACCGTTTGAGCTTTTAACTAAAAATTTCTCCTGTATCGCAGAAACAAACCTGAAGAAGCAGGGCCTGCTTCCACTCACCTTCAGCAACCCGTCAGACTACGACAAGATCCGCCCAGATGACAAGATCTCCATCAAAGGACTGAAGTCTTTTGCTCCAGGAAAGGTAAGAACTTATTCCTGATATGCTTTAGCTGTTCATAAGAAAACAAAAACATCTCCGCTGAGGGTCTTTTCTCCCTTCTCATTGTCCTCAGCCCCTGACTGCAGTGGTAAAGCACAGCGACGGCAGCCAGGAGACCCTGACGCTCAACCACAGCTTCAACCAGACCCAGATCGAGTGGTTCCAGGCGGGCTCAGCCCTCAACAGGATGAAGGAGATGCAGCACTGAGCCTGGATGGGGGGGAGGAACCAGAAGAGGAATCAGGGTGGTACAGATTGGGAGGAAACAGAAGGTCATTCAGGGTTTCATCACCAGGATTAGCTTGCAGTTTTGACTGAAGTTTAAATAATAAGGAAAGTAGGAATACTTTTCAGCTTCTAGCTAATGTTGTCGATGGAACAGTGGAACCTGATCAGTTACATTTCTTACTCCTCTTTCATCAACATTAAGCATATTTTTAAAAATGTTTGGCCACCATGTTACCATAGAGCACAGAGAACCAGTTCTACAGCCGTATCCCTGGATACCATCAGTATGTTTAAACCAGTCTGTACAATGTTGGTCAGCTGCTTTAGGGTCATCTTGTCCCTCTGTTAGTCACAGGTAAATACTCACATTTTCTCACACGCTTAAAACTTGCCCCCTGGTGGTTCAAAGGAGGTACTGCAGAGGGTGCAGCAGGCAGACCTGTTGTATTTACATGATATTACAGTGTGTCTAACAGAGCGACGCCATTGGGTAAATTTTTATATTAATGTCTTAGACGGTTTCACCACAGAGCTGCATTACTTCACGTTCAGATATGTTCAGTTTAATACGACGTCCCATCCTCCTATCTCACAATCACTTCTAATGAGGTCAAGCAGCACGTTGTGCAGCATGTTGTTGTTTCTGCTGTTTTGTATTTATCCATGTTTTTTTCTCAGAGCAGTTCCAGACCTTCATCATTTCACTAACAGGGCAAACATGTATTTTTCAGGGTTCTTTATGTGAAGGTTTTGTTTTTTTTCTGGTCCTACAAAAACTAAACTGGTTCATTAGGGACGTATAATTTTTAAAAACCCATAAAACTGTTCATTTTCTGGGCCTTTGTTTATACAAAGAAAATTAAAATCCTTTAAATCAGGAGAAAGGATGGGGTCACTAGGATCGGAAACAGATTGTTGGATCTTTGCCCACAGATTTTTTTTCTGTCAACCAGATGAAATCTCTTCCTTTTAACCACTCCATGTAAAGTGTCTGATTCTGTGTGCAGTTTTGCCTTTGCTCCCAAATGATCGTTTCTGTATTACAGAAATTTTAAGAGATTGTAAAATAAAAATGAACTGATATCATATATGCAGGTAGTATTGTGGCTGTTTGTTAAACAGTATTAAAAATCATTATGGTTCAAAACATGGAGATGTTTATTTTTTATCCTTTAGAAAGCAAGTACATTGGCCTTGGTGCCTTTTTATTTTTTCTCTTAAAAGCTTTAAAACTTAATTTAGATTTTTTTTTTTCTACTTGGGTATATTGTTTGGCTGTCGGTCATCATTCAGTCGAATTGAATTCCATGTCGTTTAGTCCTGCTCCCACACGGAGTAGGGAATCAGTTTGAAACTAAAAAAAAAATCCAACCAATGAATGAACTGGTTTTGGCAAAATACCAATTAAACAGTCCCATAAAACAATAAACAAAGTAAAAACCTATTTATGATGCAATTACCAAATTATTTAACTATTTTTTTATATCTTTATGAAAACTCACAAAATGACAAAATGTAAGATTTCTTATCACAGTGACAAAGTAGTTATTTTGTATCCATTTGTTAATATGAAGCACACATGTTACAAACGATATATAAAATATTCTTAAAAAAAAAAATTCAATCTCATATAAGAGACAAAACAAAACAAAAACATATATATATATATATATATAGCCTATATATATATATATAGCCTATATATATATATATAGCCTATATATATATATATATAAAAAAGCACAGTGATGTATTTAATCAGCAGGACCATATTAACATTTTGCTTTTTTATATCAAAGGGTGTTTGGGCCTTATTCGTAATAAACATAAGGCATGCTTAAGGTATTCCTCAGAATTTAAGTTTGTCTAAAATTAAATAAAAATTAGTTCGTATCAAATACTATATTTTTTTTTCTGTAAAGCTGTTCAATCTATTATTAGAGCTGAAGAAAAAAGAATGAAAAGATGAAATTGTCCAGAGAGCTGTTCAAAACGAAATTTCTTTTTGGTTTACACTTGGGTAAACCAAATGACAAAATCTAAGTCTTAAGAAATGCTCAAAAGTTAGCATTAGCAGTAGCAGCCACCGGCTCTCACTCAGGCAAACGGGTCGGAATGCGAGTGCGCCACCTACCGGTCGGGAGGCGTTAAACATTTAGCCATCGCATTGACAAAAAAAAACTGAATTTAGAATATGTCATGCTGTTTATTCAAAATATAAAAAGGAAAAAACAGAAGCTATATATGTTATCAAAAATAATATGCCCCCAAAAAAAAAAAAAATAAATAAAATAATAATATGTATATATATTAACACAAATATGTGTATGGTAAGTTTATGAGTAATCGATATATATATATATATATATATATATATATATATATATATATATATATATATATATATATATATATATATAAATTATTGAATAAGTAATTTATAAAAAAAAAACTTCAGAAATGAAGTGCAGCGGAAGGAAGGAATTTCATTCTATTTAAAAGCTGTGATTTAATAAGAAGTAAATATAAAAGTAGATGTGTTGCTGCAGCTCCAGTCTGATAGATTAGAAGCGTTTTCCATCCCTGCTGACAACAAAGAAAGGACTGTGGTGGAGGGAGAAGCCGGCTGTTGTTTGGAGCCCCCACCCACCCACCAACCCACGCACCCCACGCCCCCCACGCCCCATCCCCGCCGCCTCTCTTCCAATCGGTCTGTGACAGTGTACGTCACTTCCGCAAAAGCGCAATTCATTTAGGGTAGTTAGCGCCATTTCTGTGGTGAAGAGACAGCAGCAACGAAGAAAAGAAAACTAACAGAGAGCAGACGTGTTCTAGTTGCTTCTTTGGAAATAATGGGACACTGGTGCTGCGTCAAAGGATGCAATAGTAATTCTAAACAGAAAACAGCAGATGGGGCCGTACGGTTTTTCGTATTCCCCACTTGGAAAAAAAATACGGACCGCAGACAGAGGACTTAACAAAGAGGCGTCGGGCTCCGTGGGTCGCTGCTGTAAGAAGGAAAGACATCACGTTTCATAAAATATCTCCTCATGTTCGTGTTTGCTCTCGGCATTTTCACAAAGGTAAGTCCTTATAAATATACACTAATAGAAATCAACACGCTGAAATGGTTTGCTTATAAAGTTGCAGGAGTTCATGTAAACCTACTGAAACATGCTGTGGAAGAGAAGCGGAAAGTGATGTTTGTTTTATTTCTTTTTTAGACCGCTAAAATTTAATAAATAATGCATTATCTGTATATAATCATTTACACAATCTGCAATACAAATATATTTTTTTATGAATAAATATATATAAATACAGTGTACATATAAAAACACTGTACATACCCACTCATCAGCCAACTCACTGCATTTATTCATCCTGTGCAATCTACTTAAGTTTATTTATTATAATCCTTTGTTCGTCCTGTAAGCTTTTCAGTTTATTTATTTACCTCTGGCCTTACTAGTCCGATGTACTTGTGCTGTTTCGGTATAGCAAATTTCCCCACTGTGGGAAACATAAGCATATCTTATTTTATAACTCATCTAATCTAATGGGCTCTGTTATTAAGGTGCTTTATATAGTGTTTTGAATAGATGTGTAAAACACTCAACCTTTCATCTACTTTGCAGGTCAACCCGCATATGAGATGATGGAGACTGACCCAGACTGGGCTCCATCCCTGCATCTGGGCCACACTGACATCAAACCAACAGACACAGACCGCTCTTTAAGACGTGGTTATCGGGAACAGCTGAAAAAGAATGCCCTGCAAGCAACTGAAACGGGGCTCCATCAGGCTGATGAAAGGACAGGAAGGACAGACAGAATGTAACCTGTGTGTGCTCAGGTGTGCAGAGATGAACCGTCTTTTGGAAGAAAACAGAGAGCTGCGGCGTGAACTTGATGAGCTGCAGATCTCTGATTGCTTCTTTGGAGACAGTAATGAAAAAGTCAAGTACTATACGGGTCTACCAAACTTGGCAACCTTTATGGCTTTGTTTAATTTTCTGCTGCCTCTCATGTCTGCTCAAAATAAAATTCTCAGTCCATTTCAAATGCTTCTGTTAACCTTCATGCGTCTGAGATTGGATCTGCCCTCAAAACACCTTGCTTATCTCTTCCGTGTTTCACCAAAGACAGTGTACAGAACATTCAATGAAATGCTGTCATTTTTATATGCAAATCTAAAGCGTGCAATTGTGTGGCCAGATAGAGACACCTTGCACAAAATTATGCCTCATCAGTTTGTGGAGGCCTTTGGACATAGAGTCACAGTGATTATTGACTGTTTTGAAATTTTCACAGAGAAACCAGCTAATAAATGAATGCAAGATCAAGTACTGTTTCAACTTTATTCTTCTTTTTTTATTCTTCTTTTCACACAAATAGAATTTTGCTTTTTTTAAAGTTACTTTTGAAAAATAACAGCAAAACAAATATAAGTTTCACCATCACTTCAAATATTAACAATGTTTCTGAGGTTGTAAAAATGTGTGTACAATAAAGAGTGGATTTGAAATTTGAAACAAGTGTTGTTATTATCTTTTCAATCAAGCAGAGAATTTATGAAAATGCAATACAAAATCTCAAATACATAAATAATGCAGAACAGTGCAAAGCTTCAAATGTTTTACTTTTTCTTCCTCCCTCGTATATAGCAGATTGCTCTTTAGATTAAATTAGAAGATTTTCATTTTCCCAGGACTTGTTTTCACTGTGGTCTGTGATATCTGTGAAGAAGACTGCATATCCCAGTAGAGATATGACCTAACAGGTGTGCATATCTGTGAAGAAGACTGCAGACAAACTGCTCCAGTGCAAACAACAGGCCTTGTCAATGTAATAAAAATATATAAATATCGTTCCCTAGCAGCTTTAGAAAGTTTGTCTGGGTAGGGTATCCGTTCAGTTTTCTTGTTCTTTTCCATTTAACTGATAATCCTCACTGCTGGCTTGCGCATCTCCTCTTGTTTTCTGCTGTTTTGTTTTTCTTCCCCGCTCACCACAAAAATGGCGCTAGGGGGCGTGTCGTGATGCTGCTTCCCAGGCTACATGTTGTTCTCTTTATTTCCTTTGAAGCCTGAAAGATGTTTTCTTCCCTTCTTGTCTTCCTGTGTGAGAATGTTCTAGAAACAGCCCGCCTGGCTGCCCATTCAGTGCTGTAATCTCACACTGACTGGAGCTCACAGCGGCCAGAATGAGCCTTTAAAAGGTTAATTTAAAGTTTAAAGTCAGAGTGTGTGTTTGGACGTGTCTCTCATGCTGATGCCTCCCTGTCCTGCTTTCACTGGCTGCTGCTTTGGGCCGCATTGTTTTCATTCCCAACTGATTCCAGGGTTCAGTGAGTTTGCAGATCCTTTCATTAAAATCCAACATGTCTAATTCTCTGAATTATTTATTCTTCCTTTTCCATCAGTCTCACTGTCTGTCAGCAGCTCGATCAGAATATAACATCATCTTGATAAACTGTTTGGATGACAATAGTCATGTTTTCTGATCTCCAAAACACCAATGGTAAGACACTAATTGATTGAATTAATTGGGGGGGATATTATCTGCCATCCAAGGATCATCGACATTTTTATGAACTAAATTGTAGCCTTTAAACTAATTAAAGGTTGCAACTTTTTCATCAAAATTGTTCTTTTAAAATAATATAATACATCCAGAGAAGGTTTATAGTGGTTCATAATAAAATGATTAGTTTCACTGAAAAATAAGAAAACATTGTTTGAATAATTGTTTTGAAAGGAAAAGTCCAGTCAGCAGGAATAATCAATAGATCATTATTTATACCTAAAACTAATACGTCTGTTTGCTGTGATTTAATGAAATTTGCGCGTTAATCAGTTAATAAAATAAAAATTATATTTTTCTTCACCATCAATGAGTCTGGGAGTGGCCATTTTGCCCAGATATAGTAACCGATCCCTCCTGCCATCTTCCGGCAGTGACGTCACGGTGCGGTAAGCCTAGCGCAGGGCTTGGTCGTCATGACGTAAGCACTTTGCGTCGCCGCCATCTTTGATGGCCTCCTTTACCGCTACTCAGACTACTGCCTATGACTACCGCATACTGTACTCCTTCTCAGCCGTGTTTTAATTTGATTAATTTCACCTTAACCTGATTTCAACCATGGTAAACCGCTGCTGTATTGTGGCTTTCGTGTAACAGCTCAACAGCCCGATCGCCATGGGAGTTTTTTCAGGCGCCGCTTGAATCTTCCCCACCTCCCGCTGCCTGGAGGCGTAACCATGGAGACCAAGCGTCAGAGATAAAGAGTCGTCGGCTAGCTTGGATCGCGGCTGTAAGATCTTACCGAACATAACTTTCCACAGTATCCCGATGTCAATGAGAGTGTGTTCCCTGCATTTTCATTCTGGTAAGTTAAAGATGCACGGTTTTATTTTATAGCCTACTTTGTTTCTTTCCTTCAAAGTTGGGATCTTTTACGGGAAAATAATAAAAACGGCAGCGGGAAAATGCTCAAATACGTGAGAAACCCGGAGGGTTGGCAGTTAACGTTACTAACTACACCTTTGAAACACATAGCAGCTAGTTAAAAGTACATTACATGCGTGAGTGGTTGTTAGCATTAGCGGTTAGCAGTTGCTAAACTAGCAGGTTCCAGAGCCCGTCTGATCACAGCTTACCTTCGTACGGATTACTGTGTTCCCACTGTTTGCTGGCTTTATGATCTGCAGCTCCTGAACCCATCCATTCATGAACCTCGGGGTATATGAGACCTTAAGGACTTGTAGCTTCGGAACAGTTTTGAAGTATAGGCGCTCATTCATCGGTGCTCCACTCATTGTTTGGAACTTCATATGGATCCAAATGATTAATAATGTTGATTTTGTCACCATATCGGTCCCTGGCTTCTCTAGTTAATGTGTCCTGGTAAATTCCAGATCCTTTTCTGGATTTTAACATCTTTTTCTCTCTACTTCTGTCTCTTCTTTCAACAACAACGTTGTATCAGAGCTATGTTTACGTTTGCGTAGCCGTCAATATGGCCGCCATTCTCCCCGCTTTACAAGCTAAATCAATGGGAACTACTAGACACATCTGCAATCAACAACAATTATTGAAGATTTCCAGAGGACTTCACCATTGAAATTCACCAGAGCTATAGTGAAACTGACAATGCTCACGTGCATGGCAGCTGGATGCTGGAATACATCGGGTAAAAGTGAAAAAAATGAGTTATTCCACCTTTCCGATTCCTGATCCTCCACAGACGGGTTTGTCGTTGGATCGCCAACTTGAAGAGGGAGGATTTGCCATCAAACTTC
>JAGKQL010003097.1:6675-26207 GCA_018398635.1 Cyprinodon brontotheroides | reverse complement strand
GAAGCAACACGGAAATTGTGAATTTCTCAAACATCTTTCCATTCATCGTCTTCCATTTATCCATCAGGGGGGCTGGTTCCTATCTCCAGCAGTCTGTAGACAAAAGGTGAGGTACATCCTGGACAGATCCTCAGCCTGTCACCGTTTCTCAACATCTTATTCCTATTTAAATGGTTTTAAGTACTCAAATATGAAATGAAGAAAATGAAAGCTGCAACAAATGATTTCTGTTGTACATCCATAAGGGTCCCTTAGCATTTATCACCACCTGAGTAGAGGGATGATATTCCTGTATCTGTTGCTCATACATGTATACTACACTCACTTCTGTGACCTAACAACTGTGTTTACTGTGCTTTATCACACATATTGAAATCCTCTTATAAATCCCTGTGATTGTTGAATTACTGCTAGAATAGTGCTCAAGTTCATTGTCTTGATTTTTGAAAGCTTGTTAGCTAATTATATGTCTATGTGGGTTAGAGACTGACATTTTTTAGAATCCGTGACCCATGGGATTCCATGGAGTTCCGATGGGATAGAGTCAGTATTATTAATGATCCGCGAGTTGGGGCGGTTTTTAGGATTAAACGTGCGGGGAGCAGGCGGGAGGGAGCAAACCAATAGTAACTTCGCTCTGAGTTTTTCACCAGCTCAAAAACAACAAGAATGGGAGTGGTGCCGGGGAGTCATTCTGAATGGGAGCGGGATGGGGTGGGAGTAATTTCTGCCAGGAGTGGGGCCGGGACAGGATTGGGATTTCTACTCTGGCCGGGATGGGGAACGAACACAATTTTTTTCTGTGGGAGTGGGGCCGGGACAGGAGTGAAAAATCCACTCCCGTGTCAGTCTCTAGTATGGGTATATGTAATATTTTTAGTCATCTTTAATATCAAGTTCAGTTAATGTCCAGTTTTTAAAACATAGCTGGAACATGTTCTATGTTCAAAATTACTCTTTATATATATATATATATTTTTTTTTTTTTTTACAGAAAATCCATAGTGAGATCTTGGCTTTTATATCATGATCTTGACAAATCATGATAGTCGAACTGTATTTTATGTTGGTTTTAAATAAAAATCTTCCTAAGATTTTTACTGCTTTTTTTGAGAGAGAGGTAGCTGCATAATTTTCCTTCAGTTTTGATCAGCAAAGTGAAGTTATGATGTTAAGGAAATGAACTGCGGTGGGAGACCTACAACTTAGAAAAAAAAGTCTAAAAACAAAGTCAAAAAACACATAAATGTAAATGTAGAAAAATTAACAGTTTTTAAGTTTTTTTGATTCTGTATAGAAACTACTTGTTCTTATTATTGAATGGAAAAAGATTTATATAACGCCACAGCACCATTCAACTTTTCAAACTAACTTGTCTGCTGCTCATCATTAAGGTCTTCTTTTTATTTATGTTTTTACTTGTCCTTAAGGTGATTGTGATAAAAAGAACTGCATATTGCATGCCTGCAACTATAAGGAAGTATGCTGAGAAAAAATATCAAAACTCTCTGAGGGTAAAAAGCACTACCAGTCAAGATCTTAGATTTTTGGAGATAACTCCTGTTTTATGTTTTCAGGTGAGCACCCTCCGGATAGCGACCTCGGGCAGGTCATGAAGAGAATGGCCACGCTAATGGAGACCCACTAATGGGTGATTGCACCCAACCTGCTATAATCCTGTCCTACACATTACTCTCCAGCACATCACACATACATGCACTGTCATCCCCTCCTCAGTCCCTACCATTCACCATCTAAGGCTGCCTCCATCTGGGCGGACCCTCCTATGCCATTGCCCTGCTCATCCCTCACAATGTCCCAGCAGCATACTGCGATGTGCCGCTGAACTCACAGACACACAGACGAGCCTCCAGTTGGATTCATCAAGCTATCCCCAGGTCCAACTCCTCCTTTAACTCCAGACTTATAGGTCTGGATACCACAGCTGCCCTCTGGCATCCCAGAGCTTTCCATGGATTCTGGCTCTATCAGATTTACGGTACAAAGTCCGCCTCCGCAGGGGCCGGAGGGAGGACCCACATAGGAGCCGGGATGTTCTTCTCAAACTGGACACATAAGACTTTATCAGAGTCCAGATCCAGGGTTTGTAGCATATATCCGTTGGAATTACCAAGAAATCTGCAGGACTATATCAGGACACATTTTTTTTGGAATATTCCTAACCTAAAAATACAAGGACTGTTCAGCTGTGGTTTCCAATATAAGCGGCAAGGCATCTACTGTAGGAGGAATTAGACAAGCAATTCCCTTTGTTTCAAAAAGCTTTTTCTAAATCCAAATGCATGGGGGGAGAGGTGAGTTTTTGGTAGGTGTATTATATGAAATAGTTTGTGTTCTTACATGGCATAATGTTTGAGTTGGTTTGGGAGCTTTATGGTGGAGGATCTATGAAAATGGCTGATCTTTGTTTCCCTGCTCCTGCACCTTGAGGCTCCGTCCAGCTGGAATCAGTTATAATGTGTGACAAGATATTAACATGGGAAGAAGCGTGGTCGGCTCTCCATCTTCTTTCCTCTTCAGTGAATAACCTTCCTTTTCTTGCTCACTCAACCTCTGTGATGCACTGCTGCAAGAGAACAATGTAGGACTGGTTGAATTAAAAAATAAGACATTGTGAAATTAGAGATGGGGTGTCTTGTGCTTCTAACCCACTGCCAAAAGGAGGAAAGGGGGATAAAGGATGGAGGAAAATGTCTATCTGAATGTTGCTGGTGGTAGCTTTGGGACTCGCATCATGCCGTCGGTAGCAAGACCCCTGCTGTGGTCTGTCATTACAGAGCACAGAGACTCTTACCCCCACACCGTTTCTTCTCCCTTTCCACATGCTCCCCCCCTCCTGCTCCTGTTTCTCTCTGCATGCCTTTCCAAATCCTTTTGGTAGTGCCTGTAGACACACATTAACATGCTGCATGTTGCCCATGAAGCTTGAGCTTGCCATTTACCTTTCTATTTAAAAGGAAACACGATTTGGTTTTTCAATGCGTTTACACCTGGCATTTACTGATGCATATTTAGCACAATTCTGCTCTGTTTTAAGCAAGAGTTATTTTTGGCACAAGGTATGCAGCCCCAGTTGTAAAAGTGGCCGGGCATATGCTCTTCAATTGGTTCTAGCGATGCTGTAATGCATTTCCTGCTTGGCTCAGGTTGGCAGCTCTGAGATTTTATTTTTACTCAGCAGTTAGAAAGAAGGCAATATTCCCAATAAAGCACAATAAAAGAAATAGAAGACACTTTTATATATTTGATGAATGTACCCACACACTAAAGATGTATTTTTTTACTTTAAATCAGAGATGTGCAATGGCCACAAACAATGCAACTGTACACAAAGTTAGGTTGTGCTGTTTGCTGGTACCTGCTGATGCAACCTTAAACCGGGAAGATTGTAACTCATATAACAGATCTGTTCTTGTCCTTTTAACTCCTGTAGGTTTCTGCTTCTCTGCAAATGGAATGTACTGTAAACACTTCTTCCCCCTTTTATATTTCTCAGATACACTCATGTGCTATTAAAAATCAAACACGACTGTTATAAGAAGGCTTTCTTGTTTTGTTTCCACCAAAGAAATACATTGAAGGTTTTTTAAGGATGTCTGAAGCACTCAGTTTTTTTAAATAAGCTTTTAACAAGAATATGCAATGTCAGGTTATGAGGCATTTATAATTATGAGCTACTGGAGAGTTCATTAAGTAAAGTGTAAAGCGCCTAAGATCAGTGAATACTCTAAAGTTTTGTTCAGCATGGAATATATAAAATAGACTATCCCCGTCGATAATATGAGGTACAAAAGAGGAAATACTTTCACAAAATGCTTTATTCTTGTGTATCAGTAGGTCTAATGTGAAAAAGTATTTTGTTCTGTTTTTGAATCTATTTACACACTGAATTTTTTTATTAGGATTTTTTTTGTGTGTGTCAGACACAATTAAGAGACTTGATTTGTAGAGTTATAAAAAAAGTAGGAATACCTTGAAGGGGCCAGGTTAGTACTATAATTTGCATGCAAAGGTTTTTTTTATTTAAATGTCGCTCCCTGTTGGCTTACTTTATTTCATTGTGTCTTTGTCACTTTCAGTTTTTTGAAGTGGAGCAAAAATAAAAAGAACTATATAAAAGCTCCTGCTATTGATCTAGAGATTTTTTTTTATGTGATGGTTTGAACTCTAAAAATTGTGCAGCTGTACATATGATGTTGAGTAAACACTTATGACCTTTTCTTGTTTTTTTTCTCTAGCAGATCCAATCAGTCAATAGATAGTGTCTTCCGCCACTAGGGGTGGATACAGTGGTGCTGGAGGAATGCCTTGACTGGTTTTACAAATGACTTGACAAATATGACAACAGTGACAACTGTGCCTTAAACTTGACTGTTTAAGGCACAGTTTAGGTACAGGCCATTTACCATTTAGATAATATCTTCTGGCAATAAACTATAGCTGAGTAAGCACTAGACGAGTCAAAGCCAGGGTGTCCAAGTATGTATCAGGACTCCATCCTCCCTACTCAACATTTTGAAGAAACAAAACCTCAAATATGACGTACTTTCTGAGCAATGCCTACATTTTTCCTAGCTTATTGATAATAATTTCAAATCTGACCTAGTTTAGGTACTAGATAAACTTATGGCAGCAGACCATTCACATTTAGGCTTCGAAGTGTCTGAGAAGGCTATCATTAAGAAATAATCAACTACAAAAATATTTGAATAATCAATTAATAATCAAACAGTATAGCTTCCTCAAAGATTTTTTACTAAATTAAACCAGGTGAAACTAAAATCTTTCTACTTGAAGAGTTCTTGATAAAGAACATTAAGTTAGATTTTTTTAATTTTTATTTTAAATTCAAGATGTTTACGTATTTTTTCTTTAATTGCTGCTCAAGGTGGGTTTCTCTTTCAGCTAAAGCCATGTTTTAGAGTCTCTATACTCCAGTTAACGATTAAATTATTACTAAATTAGTTGCTTATTTCTATAATCGATTAATCAAGATTAATCCGATTAATTGTTTCCGCCCTAAAGTAAACAATAAGAGGTAAAGCAGCCAAACAAGTCAGTTACCAGCAAAGAAAAACATGGAAACTCCAAGGAATATCATGATGATCTTTTTAAAAATATATATTCATAGAGCTATAAATGACAAGAATTCATTTTTGCAGAGGTCAGCATCCTGTTATCTTTATAAGTTTAGAGAAAGGCCTCAGACAAACTAGTCAAAGATGGCCTTAACTGACTTTGCTTCTCTAGAACCCGGATGATTCTCTATAGTTTATAAAACTATGAACCCTGCTTAAAGTTGGTTTTTTGTCCTTACCTCGTTAACTGCAGCACGTCAATGATCTGAAGCACACCATCAAGTTGAACTTTAAATGGGTCAAAAAATAAAAAGAAATGTTTCTGGAGTAATCCACTAAAATCCAAGATTGAAATCTAAATGAAAATGCTGCTGCATGACCATAAATGCTGATGCATTTTTTTGTTTCCTTTCGTAGGTGGGTCTGTGTAATATTTTGTATTATATTTTCTACTGTGAATAGATGTCAGTGTGTGACAGTCAATAGCCACTATTTTCCCAGTTATGTGAAAAGCCTTAATGGAAAATAGAGGTCAGACATTCCAGAGTGCTTTACCACAAGATGATCTGGTTGATACTAGCAAACTCATGTTTAATTCAATATCACTTTATCATTTTATCCACCTGCATCATTACCAAAACTGAAGCCCACCTGGCTTACTGCTTTATTTCCTCACTGTTTTTTTCCACTATTTGTCATTTTACATTTTTCCCCCTGGATTAAATGTGGGATAGTTCAACAGAAGGGATTATTTTTTACACCGAGGCATTCATCTTCAAACTTCACACACTTTTCACCATCTCTATTATGATCCACCTATTTCTTTTGAACTGCATTCGACTTTAATCCCCTCGATTTACATTATTTGTTTATGGCCCTGACCCAAATACACCAACCATTCCTCCTTGTCCACTTCTTTCATCCGACAGACATTTTTCCAGTGAACGGCCGCACATTTTGTTCTTCCATTCAAATGAACACTTTATTCTAGTGAAAGAAGCCACTTTACTTGTCCTTTGCCCCAGATTTTGATGCTGGAAAAAAAAAAAAGTTGCTTTGTTGAAGGGAAGAGCTTCTCTCTTAGTAATAAACAGCAGCGTTTTCATCTCAGCAGACATAATGGATATATGCAGAAACCTGCTTACCTGCTGCGACCCTTAGATTCAAATTAGGCTCTTCCAATTTTACCGTTTGTCTGACTTGTTATGGTTCCCATAAGCTTTAGGCCTTGAGAGGCTCTCAGTGTGAGGGCTCACATTTATCTGCACCGCTCTGAGTGAGACAGCAGCTGCATATTTGCATTCTTGTAAAGCAAAAAGAAGAGAAAAGGGGGCCTTGCAGGACATCCTTTGTTTTGATAAATGAGTGTCTAGAATAGTTGTTTTTGTGAAAGTAATGGGAGGGGTATGAGAACCATGAGCATGTCAGAAGGTAAGATTAATAGCAGCTTCTTTCCTTAGGTTAAAAGAAAACAGTAAAAAACTAATAATAGGATGGTGGCTAAATAACCGTTTTTGCTGTTTGGCTGTCAGAGAAAAGTTTCTAGCTGTTTAACGTCAAATATTGGAGGATTGTCCCCACAAGGAGCTCTGAGGATAGAGTTGTCTTCTATTGTGCTGAGGTAACTCTCTGTCCTTGTTGAGGAGTCAGTGCTAGGGTGCATACAATAGCACAACACTTGGCAAGAATTTTCTTGTTTCAAAAGGCCTTGTGAGGCGGTTTTAGAAGATTTTAGCTGTAGTGCTTTTGTATCTGCAGATTCTGAGGTGAAAAAAAAATCAGATAACATTCATAACATCAACTCATTTGACTCTCTTTGATAATTCAAGACAGTCCTAAAAGGACCTTTTAAAAAACGTTTCAACATTTGTCAGATGTGTCATGGATAACCTTTTCAGGAAAATGAGAAAAACTACAATAATATATCTCATAAATGTCCTACAATCTCTATACAGTAAAAAATATGTTTTAGTTAAACAGCTTTCAAATTATGAAAGCTGTTAAAAACCTTAAAAAAAAATTAAAATTAAAAACTTTGGAAACTTTATCTAAATGTAAAATCTACTGTAAGGTTCAAGATAATTGTACTTCCTCTTAAATTTGCTGTATTGTTCACAAGGAACTAAATGGTTAAATGGTTTGATAAATCAAAATTTTAAAAGGTGTGTTTATTTTGGTAGATTAAAATCACAAGTGGGATAAATAAATCAATTACAAACAGACTGATGCTCTCGAACCCTTTTCTTTTACTTTTAATTTTCACTAACATTTATTAAAATGAAAATTATACAAAAAAATGGGCTTAATGATCAAAGTTATGTTGAAGATCTGGCAAAAGATAATTTTAATTTGATAAACAAGTCTATTTTTATTTAAAGGTGAAGAAAAAAGCTCCTACCAAAAATACAGAAAAAAATTGGTACCGACTGATTGACTTTTTAGCTAAAGAAGTATTTAAATCCCATCAGCAAAGCATATTTTTGGCTTTGACTGCTTGTTTATTTGTAGCAAAAAGGTCCACCAACGAACCAATTATAAATATTACTGATTTGAGTATAAAGTAACCGCCACAGGACCAGTTTCTTCCGGTCTAACCTCTCCAGCACCATAGAGAGCTCAAAGGACATCAGGGACAAGATCGGAAAACTTAATGGATTAATGTCTTTAACACATGGAGAGGCTAGTGGGTTGGGCTATGAAAAACCCTGAGAGCCTTCTTACCTCTTACAGATAACCGAGTCAAGGCAACGAGTCAAGGAGTGTTTGAAGGAACCACACATTATTGATTGCTGTTTCTAACCTCTAAACCTCAGTCCTGCTATAAATCTATAGAGCGAGCTGAAGCTTCAAGGTCCTGAACATCATCAAGAATCCTGAAGGATTTGAAGAGTTTCCCTAAAAACATGTGAGCCAAAACTCCTGAGATGTGCTCCACTGTGGAAAAACTACAAAAAAGTATTTTACCCCTCTGCTTGCCGATTAAGGCTTAACTCCCCAACGTTTTCAGTAATGTTACACTGAACATTTACATTTTAAGTTTAAGTTGATTTTTAACTTCTCAATTAGTGGATTAAGGCCCTAGCTCCTATCATGATGCTACTTCAAAAAAAACAACAGAAAAACACAAAAGAAAAAACAAGCAGTTTAAGGTCACTCTATGGATGTTGGTTGGCAACGCAATCTCATATTGGTTAACTTCAGCTGGTCATCTTTGTTTGATTTGTCATAAAGCATTTCAAAATCAAAAGCAGGTGTCATGGCAACCCTACAGACAGCTGGAGCCTAGGTGGAGATTCAACTGGAGAAACTTTATTGCTCTCTTACATCCACAGTGCAACACAGCTGCAGTCGGCTTTGATTGCACACTCGGCGAAGCCCAATCGAGCGCAAAGGTCATCTTAAAGGAATACTATTATGCACCCTTATCTGCTTCCTTTTATTCCACAATTAAAGTTTGTTGCGCTGTTGTGATTCTCCCTTATCTTAGATGGTTACTGAAGTTTCAACCTACCTCCAGCCCCTCCCCTTCTCTCCACCCTTCCTTCCTAGCTAAAAATATTATCAGTGTTTCCTCCCAGACTCTTAGACTTTTCGTGCATCTCTGCCTCCCTCATTTCAACTGGGTCCGGCAGAAGGACTGCCCTGTTGAGCCTGGTTCTGCTTCAGATCGTGTTTCTTCCCAACGGGAGTTTTTCCTCTCCTGTGTCACTACATGCTTGCTCGTCAACGGACAGGTTCTCAAAGCCTGTGTTATCCAAACTGGACTTCCATCTTCCAGGTCCCTGAGGTAAAAGCTCTAGTACCAGCTCACACAATCCACTGGATCTCCCCATGAAGCCCAGCATACTGTCTCGCTAACCAGCAGTCTTACAGACTGACCACAACTTCATCTATTCATCTCCACTCCACCACCAGTTTCGGGCCCTGGAGAAATGCACACAGCCCTATTCTTTGCTCCTGTTCCTGCATATCTATCAAGGAAATTCAGCGCTATGTTTCCTGCTGGAGGTCTGAGCACAAAAGACCAAGTAATTATATCAATAAAATTTCTTCCAATTGTCTTTTCTCTTAGGTATGAGTTTTTTAAAATTGAACTTGTGTTTGGGGCCATAAATGGCCAAAGGACAAAACAGAAATAAAAAAACAACAAAATAAACAGGTTAAAACCTACGTTTAGTGACAGAAAATAAAATAGAGCAATAAAAAGCTTTTATTTTTCAAGCCAGAAAGGCTCTTAGAACACGTGAAATTATTTTAATTGTGATTTGACTCCATGAGGCAGCTACCCCACCACCACTACAGCAGTCGCTGATGTCCATCTGAGTCACTTGGTTCTTCAGTAGACTGCAACAAGGATATGGCATCAGCATTTGTGGTTGTTTGCTGTGTTTTCATCACAGTAACCTCAGCATGGAGTAAAGACGGAAGATGCTGTCGAGAGGAGACATCAATGAGGGGAGACAAAAGGTCACACCCAATGTCAGTGAAGAAGGAAGTAAAAAGTGTAAGAAGCACATCAGAGGAAATGTCTAGAGATGGAAAAAAATGCATAGACCAGGCAAAATATTATCCATACAAATTCTTTCGTTTTTTGTTTTTTGTTTTTTTTTTTATATTTCATGGCTCTGCATCAAGAACAAAACAACAACTACATTTTAAACACTGCAAATTATTTGATTCCTTTGAAACCTTATGTGTTTTTTTGTTGATGTTCTCATTCACTATAACAATAACTTATTTTTATAGTGTATTCATTCAAAGCTTTATTGAAACCATTAACATTCAATTAGCATTGTATGCCAGTCCTTTTAAAATGTGTGTTACCTTTGGTTGCATCTATCTCAAACAGAAAATGACACAAAGCCTTAAATCATAAGTTTGCGTTATGCTTTGCCAATGTTGATGTAGTCAGGTGAAAAAAAGATGTTTTAGAGGCTTTACACATTTAGAGGATTTGAAAACAAAATCTGACTTTTACTTTAGAAATCAACATTCAAAACAACTGACAATCTTTCCAGACACTGATAGACAGATAGGGGATCTATAATGGCAATGCTTTCTTGTACTCAAACCATTTTGTTAATGATAATGCAGTGTATTTGTTGAACTGCTCTGGTACATCCTGTATTAGATCCCTCCCACAGCATGGTTAAACCACCCCCTCTACCTTAACAGTTGGTGTGTTTTTCTATGGATTATAAGCTTTCTCTTTATCTAGAAACGTAGTTACAGCCGTGTCGCAAGCATGTATTCAGTATTAAGGGCTTTGTCCCTGAGTGATGTTACAGGTGCTTTTCTGCCTTTTTATAGTGTTTTGATCAGGAGTCTGCAACCTGTTGACTCTCTACAATGGCTCTAGTAGCTTAAAACTTAAAATGATATACAGAAATAAAAAATGTGCTATAATAACAAATACCAGTCTGAAAAGCTTTGTGACTTTTATAAAGAATTTTTTAATAGAATTTTTACAACAGTGACATTAAAAGAACCAGAAAAAACTGTTGGCTGTTTAAGGTGGCAGAAGTTTCATATTGCATATTTATAAACATGCACACGCTGTCTGGTCTCTGGGTACCCTGGCTTCCTCCCACAGCCCAAAACATGACTTCTTGGCACTGGCTTCTACCCTCCCAGGAGTGTGTGAATGCTGTTTGTCCTGTTTGTCTCTGTGTTGCCTGATGGACTGGCGTGTCCAGGGTGTACCCCGCCCACCGCCTCATAGACAAGCTGGAGTTAGACTCCAGCATCCCCTCACAACCCCAACTGGGATTTAGAAGTGGACAGAAAAATTTGATGGGTGGATGGGATAGATGGAATTTTTTTTTAAATGTCATGTGGGAGCTTGCTGCTCCAAACTTCTTTTTCCTAGCTGGACAAAAAAGAGCTTTTGATATGAAGGGTTGTAGACCTCTCATTTAAAAAAGCAAGGTACAGCAAATCTATATTGCACATTTCAGTTGGAAGGCAATGTAAAAATAGCTGCAAAATGAGAATAAAGAAAAGATTAAAGGTGCGCTTATGCAAACGTGTTGATTTCCAGCTGCAGGCTCCCCCCAGAGGGCGAAAGTAAAAGTGCACTGTCGTGAAATATGCTCAGCTAAGCCCTGGTTTTCCTCCTCGCCACTGCCAGGCCAAGTTGTTTGATGAAGCAGACAGGCTTAACTAAATCCAATCACTATATGTCTACTGGCGGCAAGTGACTATTTTGTTCCAGTTTTCGAGTTTGAAAATTTAGCATGTTTTCATACATTATTTGTTATGCATGTGTCTAAAATAACAAAAGATTTCTGTAGTTACAGCCAAGTTCTCGGCGCAGAAGCAAGACCGACTTCCGCGAGACTTCTGGAGCCTGTCTCCCTGCGGCCGCTGGGCTTCTGGGCTCTTGCACTGTGCGCGTATTTCCACATTGCGACCACCAGGTGCGCGCCGGTAGAATACCTTTGTTCAATCCTGAAATGACTCATTTAATCATCCAAATGTTATTAAGAGGAACACATTACTCAACTGAAAATGTTGCATAGTATGTGCCTTTAATTATAGAGGCAACATAAATAGTTAATTAAAGAGAATAAAAGGGATAGATTATAATAAGAAGATTACTAAATAAAAGATAAAATGACCAAGAACATGGAACAAAAGCTGGAAAGGAAACTTTACTTAAAATGTTTAGATAGCACAGTCAAAGGCCACTCTAAACAAATGCAATTTTACCCTTGATTTAAAGCAACTGGGTGTTTTAATAGAATTTAAAGTTGCTTTTGCATATTTTGGTCTGGTTCAAGGTATGCACAGTAAATTAAGACCTGGGCTAGGTCTGAATGGCTAATGCACTGACAGCAAGTTTGTGATATGTATTAGAACTAAACCAAATTAGTGATTTATAGACTAACAAAAGTATTTTAAAGTCTGTTCTCTAAAAGCTGCAGAGCAATGTGTTAAGATTTTAGAACTGAGGTTATGTGCTCCACTATATTTGTTTTTTGGTGAGGACGTCTGCAGCAACATTCCGGATCAGCTGCAGCTGTCTGATCAACTTTTCAGGCAGCGCTTTGCAGTAATAATTTCTATGTAAGATGATTCATTGATTGACTCTTACTAATCTCACAGGGGAAATTTAATCTTACATCAACTCAAAATAGTCAAAAGAAGAAGAAGGTGCCAAAGGAAGAAAAAAGGTACATTGGTTATATACAGTAGCGTACAGTGCATCCACATACAACAGCTTTTTATTTTATTTTATTATTATTTTGCCATTATTATTTATCTAAGTAGTAGGATCACCTGGCTATGTGGGTTATTGCACAGGTGTTTAAAATGGGTATTTATATGATGGATATTTATATTTATAGTTAATACTGCACTGATGTAAAAATATAGAGAAACAGGTGAGCACATGGATGTGTCTAGTTTAGACATCAAAATGCTTATCCCAGAGATGTTTTTGTGGAGTTGAAATGCAGACTTTGTTACCTAGTCATGTTGCTTTTAAGGTTCAGGTCTTAGTCCATCAATTCACTCAAAAATTTTAAACCTAATTGCGGCTTCTAGTTGTGTAACTGTTGTATTTTGGCAGCATTTCCAAGAACTTCTTCCACTTGAGGGCCCTCTGGCCCAGTTGGTACAGGCCTTGTTTGAGTGTGGAATAATATCTCTACCGTGTGACAGCCTAGCCCCTTTTTGGTTTAATAAACACACATTCCACCAAGGTTGGAACACAGAACCATCTCTTGGAATGCTAAGTGTCAGCATTGTACCAGTTTCTTTGTGACATGCTATGTATTTGAACATGAGAGTACACGCCTTTTAAAACATCTGGACTTTGTACACACGCAAGTTAATCGGACCTCTTGAAGATTTCTTTTGATTCTTCCGTATGAAGTGGGGGAGGCGGAGTGTCCCAGGCCTTGGGGTCTGTGCATGAGTTTGGCATGTTCTCCCCCTGCATGTGGGTTCCCCTAAGTTCCTATATAGTTTCCTCTCCTCTCTCTGCAAGCTCAGCATCTGAGCGACTTCTGCAACCTAATTCTCTAATCACATGCTATTTTTGTGAATAATCTGTTTTATTAGCAGCAAACAGAAACATTTTCACACATTGCTACTTTTCATGAGCAAACATGGTTGTTTGTAAAGCAGATGAATTGTAAGCATTTTTATCATTCAGTCACTTTATTTTGCAAATTAGCCACATTAAAATTAGGAGACAAAAAAAGAAAAGGAAAAAAAACAGCAATAAAAAACACAATTTACCAAAAAGGAAATAGGTTGAAGCAGTTATTCTGTTGCTGCTGTTTCTAATACCTACAACCTACCAGAATACAGAATACACATATAAATCTATCACAGCATAATGTTTCATCCTTTTACATTTTTAAAGCTCTTTTTAAAAGTTCACCACAAGAAAAGACATAACTTAAAATCATCATTTAATTCATTTCCAGTTTCACACCAATAACTGAAATACATGTAGATATTATCTGACTATTCTCTTTGCACATTCAAATATAAACAAACCTCGCGAAATAATATTTATTCTCGCTTCAGCTTAAATCATTTCTGGATACCTGAAGGAAGACTTGGTTAATGTTTATATCGCTTTTTCCAGTATTTTTATATTAACAATATCTTTCAATTTTAATGTATTACTTTGAATAAAAACTTTATTAGTTGGTTCACAGTATTCCACCTTATTAATAAGCCTTATAGCTTTTTTTTATGCAACTTAACTAATATATAAATAGTTGTTTTACTTGCATTTCCACAGATTTCTGAGCAATAAGATAAATAAGGCATAACCAAAGAGGATCATATAATATGCAAGCCTTTAACATTTATTAAATCTTTTATTTAAACAATATTCCAATAGTTTTTTCAACTTTATATCTAATATATTCTATTTGAGGCTTCCAACTACCGTAAGTTTGTTGACTATAATAATCTCTGGTGCTGATACACTGGTGATGAAAAAGGCAGATGGCTCCCTCTGCTGGAGGAATAAAACCACTTTATTAATTTTTTCATAGAAAAAAAATTATTTTATCAAAAAGTTAATGATACAGAAATGATACCAAACGTGTAGGAAATAGAAATATAATATTTAGTTGTGCTGTTTAATAACACCAAGACTTTTTTATGCAGGTAAACAACAAAGGTAATAATTTATTTTTACATACAACCCCTCTGATCTTCCTTCCTGACAAATAATTCAGATCATCTGTTTGTAAAATGGTTTCCTCATCTATTGTTTTTCTGTCATGTAAATTAATGAAGAAAATAGATTTGAAACACAGTGTCAATATGCAATCACATATTCTAATTCTTTCTATAATGAATGGGTGAAAGTGAGATTCTAAAAGAACATATCTTGAACTCAGTTATGGCTATTTAAGTATTCATTCTATCATTTCTATAAGTTTCTGTTCAGAAGTGCACACTGAAATGATTGAAACAGTTTTACTTTAATGTCACCCAGATCCTCACGTCTGATTGGTTGACGTCGAGTGCAGGTCAATTCCACTATAAACATTTTTAGTTTTCAAATATATTATCAGTGTGCTTGTTTGGAATGTATGTAACAAACAAAAAAAAAGATTTAACACTTTGCATCTGTATTCAATTTTAACACTGAGCTTTATAATTCTTTTTAGCTCAGATTGGTGGTGTTTACAGTTTACCAATGTGGTTATTAGCTCTTGAATAGTTAAAATTGACATTGCAAATATTTTACAAAAGTACAAAGTTCTCATATGAAAAATAAAAGTGATGTAGAGAGGTATTAAAATACTTGCAGCTTTTAACATTCACAGTACACCAATGCAGGCAGGTGTGTCAAGGTTTAACATCTTCTACACATGGAGGACCTCCTGGACTTTGTTACTTACTCGGTTCCCTTAAGGGCGACAGGTTGCTCAAAGTGCCACTGTTGTCTGGGATGATATGAACTTTACTGCGAAGAAACACACCTCTCCCTAAGCTGGTGTGCAGGTTCTCCATCTTCAAGCCTCTACACACACTGGCACAGAGACTTTTTTGGTGAATAAGCTGGAAGGTAACCTTTAAGCAAAAGGAAATTTCAAGGTAAGAACATGAAAATTCTTGTAAGAGATTCATATCAAACATGCCTTTATTAAACTTCACTGCAGTGTGTTTTTTGTGAGGACGCTGAGCAGGGCATTGAGAGAGGACCACCCTGTCTCCTGACATCTCAAACACAAGGACCATGGCCCCCGCCGCACTCACCATTTCTTGAGCCTTTTAGTGCCTGAAAGTGCCAAAAACATCAAAAGAGCATCTCACCCCAAATAATCTGGTTCCTGGGTGCATTGCTGGAGAAATGGTGCCTTTTTTGACCTGGCTGCCTGTTCCACTGCATGGCGGTGCTGTCTTCATGGCTCCACCGCCGCTCTCTCCCCAGTGGTATAATCCAAACAGCTACCTGTACCCACATTGTATAGCTCAACCAGACATATGTTGCTCACATTGGGAATAGTAGTTCTAACCTGTTCCAAAACCTTAGATATCCTCAACACAGCTGAATCAAAATGAGCCTTTTGGCTTGAAAAGCAATCAATCATTTGGGATCTGGCTTAGCTGGTGCTTGCATGCATCTAAACTGTAGGACAGTAGATCTTGAGGACCAGGGTTGGAGACCACTGGTGTAAAGTAAGCAAGCATGCATTAATGTTTGTGATGCACTTTACCTCGCCTGACAGTCCAGCCCTGTCCTGAGGGATGTAGAGCTGAGGAAAGACTGTAGATAGGAACCAACGGAAGCTCCTACAACCTAAAGTCCTCTTCAGCTGCAGACGCTCAGTGATATTCGGCCTCTCAGACTGCAAGAAAGAATTTTTATTTTATTTTAAACTTAGTTTTAATACACCAATATACTCAAAATCTTCTAACTCTTGCACACAAACCTGCCTGATGAAATGAGCAAGCGTGTCCCTACGGTAGAAGATCTTCCTAAAAAAAGTGTCCATCCAGGTATCAGCAACTTGGATCTTGCTTCTCTGAATAAGATCAGGGTCAGGAACATTGCTTTGCAGATCTTTGCGAATTAAGTGGGCCACACGAGAGCAAGGAACCACCTCCATGGAGCCCCCACAGGACCACACCTGCACTCACAGATTAAAGGTTCTGGTTTGTACAGCCTTTACTGATAAAAAGGAAGTTCAACTATTAATGACATTCAAAAATAAAGTTCAAAACTCAAGGATTAAGCAGCTAAGAGGACCAAATAGATCAATATATCAAAACAGAGAGTAAGTGAAGGATGAGATCACTGTGATGACAGCTTGATTTGGGAAATATCTTTACAAAAAACATTTCAACAGCATAGTATGGATCGATGAAGACTGTGGATTTGAGTTAACTTGATGTTATAGCTATGAAGACCTAGGAAGAAAACAGACACGGGAGATTCAGCAAGCAGTCAGCAACCTACAACTTAGGATAACAGATCTTATTTCTTTAAAATCATTTCAAAAGATTTTTCAGGAATCGGAATGTGAATCCATTAATCAGAGAGATTTCTAAATTTATTTATTTTCTTGTCTTTTTTTACTGACTTGTTTATCTTTATTTCCTATGTTTTGTTGTTATCTATTTTGCAATGTGTGAGACTTGTGTAAGTCGGATTGATGTGTGCATTTTCCACCTTAAAAGCGAGGTTTTCTCACTGGGGTTTGTGTGTGGTTAAATAAAAGAAAATTAATGAATGTCAGCAAAATTAAAACAAAAAAGGAATGAATGAATGACCAGGAATAATATAATTAATTAATAATATTGTAGCAGCATGAACTTTAGCAGTAAAGAGGTATGGGAGATACAATTATAATGCTAATTCAGACCATGCTAAAGTTACTTGTTTGTAAGCAAATACATGGTATTAGTTTCTTAAATCTTAATGAATCCTAATCTTAATAGATTTGATTAGTATCAGGAGCAGAACCTGATATGAACCTTCTAACTACAAAAATAATTTGAATATAACTTATTGTCCCCACAGTTCAGGACATTAGAAGTGTTTTAAATCTGTTGGTTTTTCATAAAACTGTGGTAACTTTGAAGAAATCTTTCAGATCTTTGTTTGTATTTGCAATATTTCCACAGCATACTCCTATGGAAGAAGACACCTAAACATGTTTAAACACTCTTCATAAACAAATAATAATAAAGTTCATGTTTTGTTTCATCTGTTTGTTTGCTTTTCAGTTTTTACCCTGATTGAGAACTCTGTTTGTCCGGGGCCCCACTGCAGTATCTTTGGATCATAGGCTCCCAGAGTTTGGAAAAACTCTCTGTTAATGGCCAACACCTCTCCACCTAAAGCTGGGCTCCTGTTTTAAAAACATGTATAGAAAATACAGTGCTGTGTTATGTGCTCTGAGGAGAAAAACATGAATATACATTTTTAGCAAAAGTAAATTTGCCAAAAAAGAACGAAATTCTACATTCTGCTACAGAGGAACTGGTAAAAGTTGCAGTGTGGATAGATAAAGCTAAATACGGGACAGAGACGGGACTGAGAAATATCTGCCTCAGAGTCAGAGAAACAGTAGACTGTTGTAAAATAAAGGATGTGTACTGGAATGGCCCAGTTAAAGTTCAGAACTACTGAACTTTAGCTTTGATGACTCAAAAAAAAGTGGCAATCCACAAAGGCCACAAATGCACCATGGACTAATTTTACGCAGGCAAAAAAAAAAAAAAAAATTTTCCAGGTGAACTCCTTTAGTTTTCTCAGTTTATTTTCTCCTCAGGCAAGCGAACAGAAAAAGACAAACATTTCCCCCATGTTTTTCTTGCGCTGTTAAAAAACCATACGCCCATCCAGATGCATGCCGGTCCTACCACTGACTGCGTGTTTATAAAAAATAATTCACCCAAATTAATCAAGACTAACCAAAAATAAAGGAACATGTCTAAATAACCAAAAAACATAATCTTATAACAGATATCAAACAATAAAGAAAATAAACTTAGCTAGATTATGCACAAGAAAGAAAAAACTTTGTTAATTATTAACAAAAAATTATTGGCTTCTACAATTGCATTTATGTATCTCTTTCCATCCTGACTGAACATGAACAAAAATCTCTTTTTTATATGTGTGCAGATGATAGATGATATATATGGAGGACCAATCCTGCCATAATTAAAAATAAATACAGAAATACATAAATAAATGCTTAAAAAACAAATAAGCATACAATTAATTGCCCCCCAAATGACAATAAACAAATAAATAAATGTAAGTTGAAATTAATTTATACAGTGAGACCTCAATATATACATCATAAATAAATACTTAAAGAAATAAGTAATAAATAAAGTCGAAGAATATATAGGACAATTAATAAATAAGGTAAATATTAAGAAGGCAAATAAACAAAGAAGCTAATTACAAGAGATATTTATATATTTACGTCTCATGTATATTTCAATTTCTACTTACATTTATTTGTTTAAGGTATTTTTTTTTTGGGGATTAATTGTTTGCTTATTTATTTTGGTGCATTTATTTATTTCTGTATTTATTTTAATTATGGCAGAGTTGGTCCTCCAGAGATGTATCCCAAAATAAATTTTATTTGGTACAAATTAAAATTGCAGAAGCAAAGTTGCTTCAGATTTTACACAAATTTTGCCACAAATTTTACAACCACAAAATAGATATCACAAAATCCTTTCCAAGTATTTTTTCTTTTTTCTTTCAGTTCTGCTCTACTTGGTAGTTTTTCTGTCAAAAAAAAAAAATCCTTCCTAAAATACACTGAAATTATAAACATGTAAGAACAGGGCAGCTGCGAACTTACGGAACAGGTTCAACAGCCAGCTCTGGGTCTGCACCATGAAGTTGAGGGTTTGATTCCCAGTGAAAGTCTAGTCTCCAGTCGAACACTCCTCTTACTGGCCACTGGGAGGCATTATACTGATAGGTCTGCCAGTCTATTAGATCCATGATGGGGGAGACGACTCTGGTCCTGCTTGAGACACTGGTAATGAACTTTGACATTCAAATTTACATAGACCTCTACCCCATGTTGATATTAAAATCTGCTAATTCGACACCAGGGCAACATTTTCAGTAATATGTGTGCATGTAAATGAAAGCATTTCAGGCACTGCAGCATAAGTCTTTTATATGTTTAAAGTCTTTTATATCTTTAAAGTATACAAGGGATCAATCCGCACATTATTAAACAAATAAACTAAAAAGATGGTAAAGAAATAGTCAAACGCATCTTTAAAATATAAAAGCTGCTGCAGATTCAGAGCCTAAGAGTTCAGCCTAATTATCCACTCTAATTAAAGGCACGCTGCAGACAGTCTGAGAGGAGCCCCCGGCCAAATCATGAGAGCTAAATCTCAATTACAAAACACACACAATCCAACCCACGAGAAAGGACAACCGAAAACTCTCATTTCTTTCTG
>JAGKQL010003096.1:0-26474 GCA_018398635.1 Cyprinodon brontotheroides | reverse complement strand
ATAGTCAATACCCGTTTATCCCTTTAGTTTATCCCTTTAGTTTTGCATGAAAAACAGACTTTAAACTACCTCAAAGGGCAGGTATCCCTTTAGTCATGTACAACAAAACTATTTAATAACTTATTTTTTGGTGTTTTTTGAAGCATATGGTGATCTGACCTTAAATTATTGTTTTTTGTACATGAATAAAGGGATACCTGCCTGTTGAGAGAGTTTAAAGTCTATTTTTCATTAAACACTAAAGGGATAAACACAAACCTGACGTCTTGTGTAATGACTATTGGTATGCTGGTCTGACGGGGTATGCTGGTCTGACAGAACAGCTGCCTCCACCCGCTGGAGAGCCAACCCCGCCCCCAGCCAGTGATAGCCAGTGTTTGTGTTGTGAGGATATCATCTTTGATGAAGTTATAAAAGCGTAACATTAGGTTCTTCTTCTAATGGGGATTTGTTGCCAGATCTTCTATAAAATTAAGAGTAGGTAAAGTTAGAGACTTCTGATTACCCAAGATGACCTTTCTGATTTGCATAAACTTTAAATGGTTAGTTGGAATGTCAAATTTCAGTTTGAAAATTTCAAAGCTCACGATAATCCCTTTATCAAATGAATCTGAAATTTTGCATACAATGTTTTAAAGCCTATAGCCAACGTCATAATGCCCCAGATTGGGGAGGATTGCATAGTCTTGGTACTCTGATAGTGTGTTAACAAGCTTTAAGTAGTTTTTATCAACTCTGGCGCTCTTTAGTACATGGATATGCATTTAGAATAAGGACCGGAGAGTTTATACATTTTCATGTCGTGATCTTGGCACTGATGACTGGCTTAATGGTTCATTCTATTCACCTGCTCCAACTCCGGCCCGTGCTTCTCTCATTACTGTTCAGCTCATCCACCTGCTCCTGCCCCTATTTAAACAGTTTCCCCAGCCTACCAGTGCCAGATTATTCAAGCCTTTGGAATCTCTAGCTGCAGCTCAAAGCGGCAGCCCTGATTGCCCTCATTCTGACTAGTTGTGCTCTTGGGACCCCTGAGCCTTGGAGGAAGAACCATGAACCATGAAATATAAGCACGTAGCGTTTTAAAACACAATCCGCCAGAAGCCTGAATGTCCCCCCACTGTCGCTGGACCAGAACAGGCCAGCTGGTCCTGAGATGGTTTCAATGCCTTAAAGATGAGCCCTCCCCAAGTATTCAGCTCCCCTCGCTATGATGGTCTTCAGTCAAATGAAGCGGGTGTGAATACTTTAACTGGTTACTGTACCTCCCTGCAGCCGCCGCCGCTGACACTGAATGTCTTTTCTTCTCAGGTGTATGAGCAGCTCTATGACACTCTGATATCGCTGAGGCCCGTGAAGTCCAGCCAAGCAACAGCCGGTATGGTTTACGCCGCCCTGCTCTCCCGGTCAACATGCTCACAGTGAAACTCTAACATCAGTCCATGATGAACGGATCCGGTTATATTTGGATGACGCCAGTGGAATCACCGGCATTACTGTTTTCATTGTGTCCTTAGACTTTTTAGAAGTGTCATCAAAAAAGACTTAGACCTTTTCTGACTTGAAGGGACTTGAGATGTTAAACCAATCAACAGCAGGTTTCAGTGTTGCTGGGCTCGCTGTCGCGCATTGTAGACGCCTGAACGTTTCCCCCAATGACGAATCATTACGCGTTGCCTGACGACGCTAACATAAAGCAGCGCGGTGCCGAGTCAGGAGCAGCCAATGATCGAGGAAGTTTTACAGCAGCGGGCTGGTGGAGTTTTTCTCCAGGGGCTAAAAAATTAAAATAGATGGATACCTAAAACCAATCAAACGTATGCGAAGTTATCACACCAAAATATTTATATGAATGCCAAACAAACAATCTGGCCCCTTCTGAGGCTGTGAAGGTAAATCTGTGTTTTTGTCCAATATTGAGTCACAAAACCTAATAAAAAATAATTAACCAGTTTGATAATGGAGAATCTATTAGTCAGCTTTTATACCTTTTAATATATATAAAAACTATTTATTTTCTGGAGAATGTCTTTATTTAAGAGCAACTAAAGCAAATGCACAAACATGTAGAAAAGTCGACTCAGATTCTATCAATTTCCATGTGAATCCCAGATTGTTCATTCTTCTTTCTACAAAGTGTTTTTTAAATCAGTCCCAGCTGTCTTTATCCAGGCTGGATCAGATCCTGACCTTTGAAAAGGAGGCAGGATGATAAAGCGCGCTTTTTAACCACGACTAACGCTGGAACCAGCCCTGGTAAAAGTCTGGTTGTAGATTTAGCTCATCCCTCGGTTCGCCATGCTAAATGTATTTTGGGGCTTGTCGGGTCCCGCCTTTACATGGATGTTTTCCCCCACCATCGCCCTTCTAGTGAAAGGATAACTCAGTACAGATCTCACTGGAATTGTGAAAGCGTTCTTCAAGTTCAGCTGTCGCCGCCATAACCTCCACCTCACTGCCTGACTGACCACTAGCTTCCATCACCTGTATCACTGTAGCAGGGGACACAACTCCAGGAGCCTCAAAGCCATTCATTTCAGTGATGCTGATTGGCCAAATATTTATTCATTTTCCCATTAAGGCGGGCACACACTGGGAAATTTTTCCAATAGTTGCGCGCAGCTACAGCTCAGACTGTACGACCAAACCGCAGGGTTTAATAGTTCTCAGCTCACCATGTTTGTTCTCACACTGCGACCCGACGCTCTGATGCGATCTACCTGCTCACACTGTACGTCTAAAAACCAGGTGGGACTCAGCTGCGCAGTGAGATGGCGCTACTGGGACTGGTCTATCTGGAAGCCAAACCAGTAGAAGAGGAACATAAAGGTCACTAGAGTGAAACGCGCCAGCCGCCACTGAAGCTTCATCTGATGGAAAACAAAACTAAAAAGATTTATTGTTGGTGAACTAAGTTATCGCTTGAGCATGGTATAAAGGCTACAACACTTTCCAGGCGCGGGGCTCATAGCTAGCAGGTTAGCCTCTTTAGCCTATGGATCAAATGCAGCACAGAGATCCAACAGGACTAGTTTAGATACAAGTCCTTTATCAGACAAAGTGTCCAAGATTAAATCCAAGTTAATCGTTTCAGTGCCAGAGATGGAAACACCAGAGGAAATAAGCAAACATGCCTCCATAAACTCCTATGCCGATGCAAACTCAAGACTTGCAAAAAAATGACTCGTGAACACGTCTGGAGGTTGTTTCAGCATCAGCAGGTTCCCCTCAGGGTTGGGTTTTATCTCCTCTTCTTTATATTTTGTACATAAATGAATATAGAAGCGTTTTGAACACAGTGTTTTAGTTTTCAGATGTGTTGTAAACGGGTCAGAATCAGAACATGGGGCAGAACTCCAATTTCTTTGATTAAAATGTCAAAAAACAAAAGAATGATTGTTTGATTTTAGCTGTAGAAAGGATCTAACCACTGGGAGCTTTATTCAGGGTGACGGCGTCCAGCTCATTGGCGTTTTTAGCCTATTATTTTGGCTGCTGAAGAACCCCTGATCTGAATCAAAGCACCCCTAAAATATGACTTGTTTGATTGTAAAAACTTTACAGTGTTTGGTTATTTAACCCCTTCAGTTATCCTCAGGGGTCAGTTTCACCAAACAGGTTTACTGAAAACTCTAAAGGCCAATTTATGCTTCTGACGCAAAGCCTCTGCGACCCTCAAATCTGTCTCTGTCCCTCAAAAATGCTTGTAGCGACAGTGGAGAGGAAAAACTCCCTTTGAACAGGAGGAAACCTCCAGCAGAACCAGGCTCAGTGTGAGCGGCCATCTGCTGAGGCCCACTGGGGTTCAAGGAGACAGATAGAATCAAGCAGGTAGAGATGCATCTGAGCAGGCAGGGAGGAGGAAGATGCAGGATATGTCGGCATCATGATGGCTATGAGGCAATTATTAAACATATCGGTCCTATTTTAACGACTGATCTGTATTTCTATTTAGAGGCTGTCTGTGTTGTTGTTGGTTTTGTTAGGAGGTGTTTGTTTGGTCATGTGACTAAAGCGGACCTTCACCACCGGATCCGTCTGAGGTCGTCCTCCACTGTAGTCATGGCTACCATCTTGCTCTCTCCCTTCTGGTCACACTTTTGGTCTCCATCCGTGTGAGACTCACCCCCAGAATCCACATCCTCCATCAGCACCCGCCCACGGACATCAGGGGGTGTACTTGTCTGTCATGTTGATCAATGGGAGCTGTTCCACTGCTGCCCCTCCGCACGTAACCGTCCACCTACGTCTTCTGCGTCCGTCAAAATACGGAGCAGAGCTATTTCTAGTCCCCGGGGGGGGTGACGGAGGATGGGGGATCTGGGGGTCAGTCAGCTCAGGAGCTACTGTGCGACTGCAGCAGACAGTCAAAGCTGATCTCTGTTCTCACCTTCTCAGGCAACAGTGGCAGCCTTCGCAGCCAGCGAGGGTCACGCCCACCCGAGGGTGGTGGAGCTTCCCAAAACCGAGGAGGGCCTTGGCTTTAACATCATGGGTGGGAAGGAGCAGAACTCCCCCATATACATCTCCAGAGTTATCCCTGGGGGGGGTGGCCGATCGCCAAGGAGGGCTGAAGAGAGGAGACCAGCTGCTGTCAGTCAACGGAGTGGTAAGACCTTAATAAGAGACCCTCGGCCCCCCCCATCCCCCTGGAAGTCTGTAACAGTGCGCTGTCTGCAGAGCGTGGAGGCAGAGCAACATGAAAAGGCAGTGGAGCTGCTGAAAGCCGCCCAGGGCTCGGTGAAGCTGGTGGTCCGCTACACCCCCAAGGTCCTGGAGGAGATGGAGGCTCGCTTTGAGAAGATGAGGAGCGCCAGGAGACGACAGCAGCACAACAGCTACTCGTGAGACTTCTTGTTAGTCTGCTTTTCACATGTTTGGTTAGCATGACAGAGGATGGAGACGTATTTCACACGATGAGCGTCTAACAGCTCCAGACAGGAGGGAGGACAGGCTCCTTACAGCTGTGTTAAGCATGGTGGTGGAGGGATCATGATTTGGGCTTCAATGCTCACTGCCTGGAAACTCAATCCCTGTTTTTTTTCTGTGTCTCTTTTTGCAGATCTCTGGAGTCCAGAGGCTAACCGCTCCAATACCTCTGCACACCTCATCATTCCACCTTCCTGACTCTTCTCTCCTTCTGGGAGGAGCTTATGGGAATGAAAGAACCCCCAACGTAGCCTGTTACCTGAAGCCAATGCTAAAGATTCGGGTTTTTCTCTCCTGCTCCTCCGTATCTCTCCAAACACTGAGTACTTTTGCTGTAAACTTCTGGCTGTAATGCTGATCCTCTGATTCTATCTCTGTGTTCCTCCAATGCTGGGGGGGGGGGCGGGACCAGTTCCTGGGGGGCTTCTATCCTGCAACTTTTAGACGTGGCTTTGGTTCAATACACCTGAATCAATTCATTAAATGATTGAGAGGAAGATGGAGGAACTGACTGAATGCTGAGGAGGAAACTCAGGTGTGTTGGACCAAGGATGGATCTAAACGTTGCAGGGAACCCCCCCTCCCCCAGGAAGTGGAACTGCCCACCCCCCCCTCTGTGTAGCTTCAAGCCAGTCTCAGTATCCTCAGTCTGCTCCTGGCCTTGTTGGCAGAGGAAAGGCTTCCACTTGTCCATCAGAGGTGTTAGCTACAGGGCTAACTCTCCATTCCCACGGCTGGTTGGTGTTACTGAACGACTGGAGTTTATTTTGTTTGTGTTTAATGTGATGTCATATCCTCTCCCAGAATAAATCCTAAGTGTTCCTGCTTTATCTCTGCAGCTTTCCTGTGTTCCCTGCTTCCAGGCTTGGTCGCAGCGGAGTAAGAACTTGTTACGAGTGGTGAGGTCATAACAGGAGCAAAGAGCAGGAGCAGCATGGAGGACAGATGAAGCAAAGCATGTAGAGAACAAGGAGAACACAAAGGGAGAAACGGGAGAAATCAGAAATAAATGATGACGACCAGTGAGCTGATATACCTGAGGAGGGTTCATTGGACCAGCTGCCAAGCAGCAGAAATGCTAAAGCTAATGCCACAAAATTGTGTCAAAAATCTGGACGTCCAGCTAGCCGGTGTAGGTTCCAGATCTGCTCGGGGCCCCGCTCTTCTTATGATGTCATCCTATGGCAACTCCACTGACAAACTGTATTAAAATTCGCTTCTGGAGTCATATTATTCTCCTATATTTGCCCATATTTTATGTTTCACTGGCGCATCTAAAAGTCGCTGAAAAGTAGGAAAACAATGATTGTCAGTCTGGAAGGAAAGTCCTGCCCTAAGGCAGACTGAGCCTGCTATTTAACAAGGAGACTGAAAAGTCTCAGCTTTTTATTCTTTTATTAAGAAGGACAGAGGAGGACAAATTAAGTATCTTGAAAATGACTTCTCATAGAGATTTTAGACAAATAAAACAGTTATTCTACTCATAGAAAAACAAAACGGTTGTTGTTGACATGAAGTTTTTGAATCAATCTGACCGATGATCTGGTGAACTGAAAGTGTTCCCGGAGATGACATGATATAGAATTAAACTGAATAGAATTGAAGTTAAAATTAGTGTAGCTTTAATATGGCTAACTGAGCGAAGCAACCTGTTAGCTGCTGAGCACAGCTAGCCACAGCGCTACCCAGCTCTTACATCACGTCTAAGGGGTTACTTTGTTGTTTTGTTATCGATCAGGTAAAACGCCATCGTAATTAGACACGCTAACGCTACAGATGCTCCCACTCGCACAAGGATGATGCGATGTTATTATCGCTGTCAGGGCAACCACACAGTTTTACGCGGCGTGACGAAACCCTCGCCAATCATGTAGAAGCGTAACGTCCACTGGCAGGAAGCAGAACCCCAGCAGATCTGGTCCCCACAGCGCCCACTGCTAACCAGGACTCCAACTCAACCCACCAGGCTTCCTTCTGAGCTTACAGCTGCTTGGCCTCAGATGATCCGCCTCCTCCCCAGATAGCAGACTCTAGCCCAGCCTGTGGGCTGATGATTGGCCACATTTAGCCTCTTTCCCACTGGAAATAGCAGGATAACGAAAGTGTTTTTCAAATATGGTGACCCGCTAACAGTCAGAAAAGCTGGTCTAATCTTCTCTGTCCCCGGCTAGATCTAGTGACGCTATCACGATGTCACCAGTGCTACAGAAATCAGAAAGTAAACAATGGAGAGCAACATGGGAAGCTAGGGCGTAGAGGTCAGTGTTCTTTATTGATTCTCTTTATTATTCGTCCTGAATCCCTCCCACCAGAGATGCTGCATGTTTATGGAATGGAAACAGAGTTGATTCTGCCCTCTTAGATCAGAAGCCGTATGGCGAATGTGTCGACGCGGGTCGCTGTCGAAGTCATTTGACCCGGTTAGACACGGCCAGTGAGCTGTTCCCACCGCCACCAAAGGATGGCTGTTTATGGTTTAAACTGGTTTTAACCCAGTGGGAAAGAGGTATATATAAGTAATGTACAAGTGTAAGGGGTTTAAATCATATATTTATTCAGGGTAAAAGTTAACTTTTAAAGAAAAGATAAGAGTAAAAAGTAGATGGTAAAAAAGTTACTAGACTACTGAAGTACTAACTTCTACTTACTACCCATGACCATAACAGCTGATTTCAATATCTTATAAAAAACTTAAGGCAAAATCAGAAGTTGCAGTTTGTTAGATCCTCGTTGGTTACAGTAAACTGTCTTTTTCACTTAAAGGTATAGGTATATATTTTATTTTTTCCGGTGGATCATTTCAATCAGTGGTCCTCCTAACTGTCAATCATTCTGGTGATCTGTTCACGCAGGCGCCGCCCTGTACGCAGCCAAGTCCCCGCTTAGCTTATCTTTGTTTTTTCAGGCATAGATCTGTGGAGAGCTACGTTTTCAGACAGTCATTGAACTCACCTTTCACCGCCGTTTCTTGAGAATGACCGAGGGTCGAAGAGAAAAAACTGTCCACGGCGGAGAAGAAAAAAGGCCTCAGAAGAGGCAGATATATCCCAGAATGCTTGCCCAGAGAGCTCTCCCTCCCAGTGCCATTCTGGGATTTACGTCACAGCGGCCCGCCGTCGGTCCTGAGGGTCCTATAGGTTTTAGAGATTTTCCGCTTATTCAAAAGCCACATTAAATCAGCTGCTGTAAAGCAATCTGCACATTTCTTAGTTGCTTTGTGTGACTGGGTCACGGAGGCCCCTCCCTGAAAGTCGGCCAGAAAGCCGCTGAAACCACAGAGGAGTCCTTCAATTAGAATCACAATAGTTAGGAAAACATTTTAACTCCCCAGTGTTGGTTTAATAAAGCAGCCGGCCAGTCAGGAAGCTGTCTGATATAAAAACGATGCTTATAGAGGATGTATGATAACAGAAGAACATTGATTTATCATTAATATTTAGATGGTGCTGATGGTTGAGGCTAAAGTCATGATGCTGTTTCGTTAGGAGTCAGACATCATCATCCTCTCTGCCTGCAGCCATCAGTATTCCCAAAACCCGAATAATAAGACTTTCAGCATTTATTTAGTTATTTTTCCTTATTTTCTACAATTTCACTTTGCTGGTGGGTCCTGGTATACCCTCACAACGACAGAATACAGGGTAATTTCATATTTTATTCTATTCTATTCTTTTCTTTCTTTATTCTAATATTCTATCATTTCTATTCTATTCCACCCCAGGCAACCAGAAATGGGGCAACTTGTGGTTATTAACAAAGAAAACAGGCAAAAAGAAGATAAATATTCTAATAGAAGATTTAATCTGTTTTTATTATTTTCCTTAAAGATTAATTGGATTGAAGCAGATTAGTTCATTTTCCCTGGAATGTGTGCCGTTCCTTCCCGTCCAGCAGAGGGCGCTGCTTGTTCAGCCAGAGGAGGCAGAAGAAGGAAGCTGCCGGGCGGCTGCTGCTGGTTTCCTTTCAGGTCTGAACTCTGCGGGTCTGTTCCGGATAAATCAGGTAAAATCCAGTTTAGCGGTGAAAACAACTTTGAAGTTTCCACCCGAACCCAGACCGGACTGATGACTACTTCCGGTGTGCCGGCGTCTTTATCTGTTTGCGGTCCGGCTATGCTATGCTAATGGCTATGCTAATGCTACCTCTCACAGCCTCTTGGAGAGGGTTGCTATGGTAACAGAGATCACCTTAGCGACCAGGGACGCCTTTAGAACAGGCAGGTCTGGTCCAGGTATTCAGGGTCGGCGTCATCAGAACCAGCTGTTCTAAACCTCTTTGGACCTGCTGGAGAAACGGCTCCCCACAGCCTCATGCTGCCACCACCATGCTTCCACATAGAGCCATCTTTCCACGCTGTGCTGTCATCTGCAGGGATCTGCTGATCTTCAGGTCTGATCTGGGAGATTATTGTGGATCCAGACCCTGATTAGAACTGAACCAGAACTTTCTCCATGACAGTCAGCTAGGTTCCTGGTACTTCAGCGGGATGGTAGTTCCTCCCTGTTCCCTGAAGAGGCTCTGAGGCCAGAACATCTGCTGATTGGGTCGTTAACGGGTCAGGTGACCATCCAGGGGTGTGAATACTTTAGCTGGGTATTTTCTCTCTGCTCAGCTCCTGGTTCTGTGGTCCAGATGTGGTTCTGTGGTCCAGATGTGGTTCTGTGATCCAGATGTGGTTCTGTGGTCCAGTTTGACCCAGATGGAGCTGAGGTCCTGGTCTGCAGCAGGAACCTACAGGTTATGGTGAAAGTCTCACAGTGTACGCTCTGCTTAAGGCAACATAAATCAATGTGATTATCACACATGAGGTCATTAACTAACAGACTTTTAGAGGAAAGAGATATTTTTCCCCAATTGGAGTTATTTTAATTTAAATTTGATTATAATTATTTACTCCTTTGGGAATCTTTGCTGATATATTAGTTTTGGTTGTGGGCCAGACACTGTCTGGATGGATGGAGTAATGAGTAACACAGACGTCCCAAGTTCCAAAAACTCCTTTCAGGGAGATGCTTATCATAGCATATTTTTACAGATGAATTTAACCGTTTTTCTTAAATTCTAATCTAAATTTTATAGAAAACAGTAGTTTTAACTTCAATTAAGTGAAAAATCTGTAAAATTCCTAAATTCTAAATGTATATTGACCTCATAAGAAATAGAATGTTAATTGAACCTAATTGAAAAGAAATTTCCCTTCATGCAGCTCTATTAATATATTTAAATCTCTTGCCCTGTATTTTATTTCCCTTCACCGCGCGGTTTAAGTTTGGTTCCATTTATGAAATGATAGAAACAGGAGGAACCTTTCTATGGTGGACGTGTTTCTGATGGGAGGAGCTGATGGAGGAACCACCAGGAAGTGACATCATCAGAGCAGAGATCTCTAACCCTGAAATCACACATCACCATCATTCCTTGGTGTGATTTAGATTTTGAGGATTTGGGGAAAAAATGGCAGAAAGTTCCCATCCCTGCACCAGAGCGCCACCTGTTGGATCTATGAACGGTTTTCCATCCTTGCAACCAAACTAGCAGCAGTAGTGGAGTTTGGAGATGCAATCTACTTCTTAAATCTACATTTGCTCTGCTCTAATTTATCCAGAAGTTCTGCAATCACCATTTTTCTCTCCCTCCCAGCTTGGTGGTCGGCTGCAGATTTAGCCTTCCCTGGAAATGCCTTTCCTAATGTTTATTTTTATTTTTTGCCAACCTCTCATTACAAAGCAAAAATGCAGGCAATCGTTCCGCATCGATAATGAAAGAAAATGATTCAGCCCATCCTTTGAATCCTCTTTTCTCATCAGCCATCTTCCTTTTCCCCCTTTGGGATCCATGGAGACACTCCAGCAGCCTGGCACTGCAGCGCTGGTTGCAAGTTATGACACCTGATCTCTATGGCTAAGACGCAAATTATTGTCTAAATTTATTTATTATACAAATGTTTACAGCATTGGAAAACATAATTATTTTTTGTTTGACCTCCTGCATGCCATATCAAAACAAAAGAAAAAAAAAAAAAAACGATTTTCAGAAATATTTGAAAAAGCTCCAAGGAGCCGCAAGGGGAACGCTAAAGAGCCACATGCGGCTCCGGAGCCGCGGGTTGCTGACCCCTACTTTAGTATATTCTGCTGTAAAATTAGTCCTATATTTAGTTTTTTTACTTCAGGATTGAACCTCTGCCGTTTCCCAGGATGCACTGCTTTGAGTGGTAACTAGGTGACTGTCAGAGAGGAATGAGAGAAACTTATGGGACTGATCCAATCAGCTCTCTGATCAACCAGTCTCCTGGAACGCTGGTTGATCAGAGCATCGCTTTGCACAGAAACGCTGCACAGGTTTCACCAGCAACCTCCTCCTCACACCTCCCTCTCTGTTGTTGTGTCTGTGCAATCGCAGTCATTCTAATCCACACATGATGCATGAATTATTCTACTGCCGCTCGCTCTCACTAGCATTAAAAAAACTCCACCTCCCATGTTCTAAAATCCAGGATAATTATCCGACTCACGGGCATCAATGAACAACTATCTATATCAGGGAGAATCCCGGAACTTCCGGGAGACTTTGGATGTCTGGTAACAGTAGAGAAGCTGCAGAGAGGTCTGTTAAACTAGGGTCAGGGTTTTGGAGGACTAATAAATGTGTCCAGATTCCTAGAAAGAAGAGCTGCACCATCCAGAGTGGGATGGATGCCGTCTCTCTGAATCAGACCAGGCTTTCCCCAAAGTGAGATGAAGCCTCGTTTGGTCAAATTGCTTCATGTGAACATGTCACCACCTACTGGTGGAGAGCAGAACTACAGCTAGTAATAAATCTGATTTATTTTTTTTTGTTCTTTTGTTTTTTTTCCCATTTAAGTTCTGTGGAAATTTTTAATGGTCATGGTAATCGGTGTGTATAATAAAATCTTTTGTACTGTTTTTTTTAGTGTAAAATGTCTTAGAAGAGAAAGATCATTAATGCTACACAGTTTTTCTGCCATTATAGTACAATAACCTCAAGCAGTGAAGGTATTTGTGCAAACTGGGCATCGATGAGCAAAATAAAAGGTTTTAGTCATTTTATTCAGAAATAATTGTTCTTCCAGAGTTTTGGGTTTTAATCTGGTTGGTTAAACAAGGCAATCTTCTAATTTGGTAATATTTTTATAATTTGTTATTATTTTTATACAAGGTCAAACCAATACTAATTAGTCACTTTAGCGAAGAGAAGTGATGGGATCGCTTACAGCTTTGAAAGCAATAATACTTAAACCCATTACCTGCATGAGCAGCAGTTTGCTCAGATTCTGATCATTTCAGTGTTTAATCCAACCAATCTAGTTTTAACCAACTAGATTGGTTGTTTTTACAGCCAATCTATTCTTAGAATCTATCCAAACTCTATTAAACTGACAGCAGCTCTCCTCCAAACTCCCACATCTGGACTGAACATCTGGCTGTTTAAATGCCTGTTGAAGTTCCAGGTGAGCTGCTCCACTTCCTGAAGCGGTCACATGGTGCGGCGGGTAGCCGGGCTTCAGACGTCATCTATTTTGGCTCCTCCCACAAATGAAGCAAGCCTCGATACGCGCCTCGCAGAAACTTCCCCTCCGTTACTCGACACGCCTGGAAGCCTAGATCTTCTCATGACATCACTACCCAAAAGGTTTGCCAAGTATGAATGTATCCCAGGTCATTTTCAGGACGACCAGCGGCTGAGTGACGACATGCAGCTAAACACGTCATCATGTAGCATCACGCCGCTGTCCGCTGCTGAGCTGGACCATCACTGGGGTCCAGTCATCAGGGCGTTTTACGGTCTCCTCCCGGTTATATTTCATAGGGCCCAGTCTCTGAGAGGGTCTACAGGCGTTCCCTCCTGCTGGGTGTCTGATGGACCCTCTGCTGGAGCCTTTCATTGGGTCCAATCTGGCAGCTTCCATGGAGGCTGGAGAACCTCAGCTGTAGAACCAAGTGGGCTCCATCTGACAGAATCTGGGTGGTTTACATCTGAGATTCTACATCTGTAGATCTGTTTTCAGTTCTGGCTTTGGTTGTTTTACTGCAGGTATTGGGTCAGAAGGTCCAGAACGGTTCACTTCTCTGATCATCTTCAGAACCTTCTCTCTCTCTCTGCTGTCTCCCCAGGATGAGTTCCTCCCCGTCCCCTCAGTTCCCACCCCCTCTCACAAGCTGCTCTGTGGCGGCTCTGCCTGAGCACAGACCTGTCCCTCCAATCTCGGCCGGCGTAGAACCAGCCTGGCCACGGCGGAATAAGCTTGGCGGGAGCGGCCCGCCCACAGCCCGCCACTGGGACCAAGCAGGAAGAAGAGAGCGCTAAGGTAGCAGTAGGCACCACATCATTAGCTCACTTGGGTGAGCTACTAGTTAGGAATTCTGGACAGACTGGGAACTGGACAGTCTAGGAACTGGACAGACTGGGAACTGGACAGACTGGGAACTGGACAGTCTGGGAACTGGACAGTCTAGGAACTGGACAGACTAGGAACTGGACAGACTAGGCACTGGACAGACTAGGACACTGGGAACTGGACAGACTAGGCACTGAACAGTCTAGGAACTGAACAGTCTGGGAACTGGACAGTCACAGGAGCCTATGACAGACTGGGAACTGGACAGACTGAACTGGACTGAACTGAGACTGGACAGAGGCAACTGGACAGTCTGGGCACTGGACAGGAGATACAGGAACTGGACGGACACAGGAACTGGACAGACACAGAACTGGACAGTTCGGGAACTGACAGTTCAGAACTGGACAGACCAGGACTGACAGACTAGAACTGGACTGGGAGCTGACAGTCTAGAACTGAACAGTCTAGGAACCGCACAGACCGGGAACTCGGACAGGAGCAACAGGACGAAGCTAGGAACTGGACAGACTAGGAACTGACAGACTGAGACCGGACAGACCAGACAGACTAGGACCGGACTGTGACTAGAACCGGACAGAGACTGGGAACTGGACAGTCTAGGAACTGGACAGACTGGGAACTGGACAGACTGGGAACTGGACAGTCTGGGAACTGGACAGTCTAGGAACTGGACAGACTAGGAACTGGACAGACTGGGAACTGGACAGACTACAGGAACTGGACAGTCTGGGAACTGGACAGACTAGGCACTGAACCGTCTGGGAACTGGACAGTCTGGGAACTGGACAGTCTGGGAACTGGACAGACTGGGAACTGGACTGACTGGGAACTGGACAGACTGGGAACTGGACAGACTGGGAACTGGACAGTCTGGGAACTGGACAGACTGGGAACTGGACAGACTGGGAACTGGACACGTCTAGGAACTGGACAGACTGGGAACTGGACAGACTGGGAACTGGACAGACTAGGCACCAACTGGACAGACCTAGGCACTGGACAGTCTGGGAACTGGACAAAGTCTGGGAACTGGACAGACTGGGAACTGGACAGTCTAGGAACTGGACAGACTGGGAACATGGACAGACTGGGAACTGGACATGACTGGGAACTGGACAGACTAGGAACACAGACAGTCTGGGAACTGGACAGTCTAGGAACTGAACAGACTGGGAACTGGACAGACTGGGAACTGGACAGTCTAGGAACTGGACAGACTTAGGAACTGGACAGACTGGGAACTGGACAGACTGGGAACTGGACAGTCTAGGAACTGGACAGACTAGGCGGACTAGGGAACCGTCTGGGAACTGGACAGTCTGGGAACTGGACAGTCTAGGAACTGGACAGACTGGGAACTGGACAGACTGGGAACTGGACAGAGCTGGGAACTGGACAGGCTGGGAACTGGACAGTCTGGGAACTGGACAGATCGGGAACTGGACAAGACTGGGAACTGGACAGACTACAGGCACTGGACAGACTGGGAACTGGACAGACCCCAGGAACTGGACAGATCAGGCACTGGACAGACTAGGCACTGGACAGTCTGGGAACTGGACAGTCTTGGGAACTGGACAGTCTGGGAACTGGACAGACTAGGCACTGGACAGTCTAGGAACTGAGACAGACTAGGAACTGGACAGTGCTGAGGAACTGGACAGTCTAGGAACTGGACCGACTAGGAACTGGACAGAGACTGGGAACTGGACAGTCTAGGAACTGGACAGACTGGGAACTGGACAGACTGGGAACTGGACAGTCTAGGAACTGGACAGACTGGGAACTGGACAGACTGGGAACTGGACAGACTAGGAACTGGACAGACTGGGAACTGGACAGTCTAGGAACTGGACAGACTGGGAACTGGACAGACTGGGAACTGGACAGACTAGGAACTGGACAGACTAGGAACTGGACAGACTGGGAACTGGACAGAGCTTGAGGAACTGGACAGACTGGGAACTGGACAGTCTAGGAACTGAACAGACTGGGAACTGGACAGACTGGGAACTGGACAGACTGGGAACTGGACAGTCTGGGAACTGGACAGTCTGGGAACTGGACAGACTGGGAACTGGACAGTCTGGGAACTGGACAGTCTGGGAACTGGACAGACTAGGCACTGGACAGACTGGGAACTGGACAGTCTGGGAACTGGACAGTCTAGGAACTGGACAGTCTGGGAACTGGACAGACTGGGAACTGGACAGACTGGGAACTGGGACAGACTAGGAACTGGACAGACTGGGAACTGGACAGACTGGGAACTGGACAGTCTGGGAACTGGACAGACTGGGAACTGGACAGACTAGGCACTGGACAGACTGGGAACTGGACAGTCTAGGAACAGGACAGACTGGGAGCACTGGGAACTGGACAGTCTGGGAACTGGACAGGCTGGGAACTGGACAGTCTGGGAACTGGACAGACTGGGAACTGGACAGACTGGGAACTGGACAGACTGGGAACTGGACAGTCTGGGAACTGGACAGACTGGGAACTGGACAGTCTGGGAACTGGACAGACTAGGCACTGGACAGACTGGGAACTGACACAGTCTGGGGAACTGGACAAGACTGGGAACTGACAGAAGCCTGGGGAACTGGACAGACTGGGGAACTGGACAGACTAGGAACTGGACAGGCTGGTAACTGGACGACTAGGAACTGGAACAGAGCTGGGAAGCTGGACAGTCTAGGAACTTTGGATGTCGTGAATCTAGCCCATTGGGTAGCTGCCTCCATGTGGGAGCTCTTGACCAATCACAGCAGCATTGCTGGCAGTTGATGTTAACTGATGTAAAACCAGCAAAACATCCGGCCAAAGTGAACAAGTTGCATCATTTGGGTTTTTCCAGCTAAAACGGAGCTGCCATCTTTGTTCCTTGCTTCCACCTGTGGTTGATCTTGCGACGTTTTTTCACATCGCTATGCGTTCATCTGCTTCTGTTGCTTCCTGACTTCCAGTGAATCTACCAGAGATCCTGTAGAAGTGTCAGGTGTAAGGAAGAGAGATTGGAAGACGTCTGTGAGGAGACAGACCACCTGGTCAGTCAGTTCATCAGGATTATGATTCTGGCTGGAATGTTCGGGGCGGCAGCGACCTGCTGCTCCTAGGAGGTCCGTGCCAAGAGGAGGAGGTGTTCTGACCTTTGACCTCTGCTGATCTCTGCCAGATGCACCCGCAGCGGCAGCATGGGAGGAGGTCTCTGTGGAACCGTGTTCCAGTCTGACCTTCTGGAGGCCAGCTGGTCATGGCAGACAAAGCAGAGAGGTGAATACTTTAAAGCTGATGTGGACCTAGATGTTAGCAGAAGCTGATGGACCACCAGAAGAACCAGGTGGTCCCAAGTTCTAGAGCAGTGCTGGATGTTGTTTCCATAACGACCACCTGCTTTGTCTTCTCCTGTCCAGGTGGGCTTCAGGAGAGCACTCACAGCAGAAATCCAGAACCAGAACCTCATCAGCAGCCCAGCAGCAGCTCAGGCCATCACCATGGTAACCATAAGGTTCTAGCCGTCCTCATCCACGGTTCTGGCTTTCCGGCCCGTGGAGCTTAGTTGGACTAAAAAGTTCTGAGTAGAGATGATTGGAGAACCTGTTATTGTTTCCTAATGTGTTCTGTCAGAGCTGGTGGGAGGTTCTGTGGACCCAACTTAGATCCGCAGAACCAGAGCGTCTGGAAAAGGCCGCAGGCTTAACTCCACCCTGGCCCCGAGGCTGGAGCTCCAGGCGCTGCAGGTTTGCTTCTTCCTCCTCCACCTTCTACCCCTCTACTGCCGTTACCCCCAAACTGGCAGGAACTGGGGGTCATAAGGGACTGGTAGGACTGGGGGTGCTCTGACCGACCTTGGCAGCTCGGTGGGTCTGGTGGACACCCCCACCCCACCTCCACCCCCACTCCACCCCGCCAGGTTCTGCTGCTGAAATCTTCTCACTTTTGCTCGGTCTTTGTGTTTAAACCTTCTCCTGTCCAAGGCCGGAACCCAGAACCGAGCTCAGAAGTACCAACCTTCTTGGGGTTTTGAGCAGACCAGATCCCAGAACCATGAATGGGAGAAGCAGACCTGGTTCTGGTTCTGGTTCAGTCAGCGAACTCCAGTGAATCCATCTGATCCGTTTCTCTGTGGATTTGTTTCTGCTCACCCATTTCTCCCAGAGCTTCCTGTTCACTCTGGGATGGGAGCGGTTCTGAGGTTCGAACCCCCCACCCCCACCCCCTTCTCGAGGGCTCTTACATCTTCCTCATCATAGTCTTTTCTCTTCTCCAGAGAGGAAGCCTTGATCCCCACAGAGCAGCTCCGGGGGCCCTTCAGAACCCAGGAAGGACCGGGCCTGATGGATGCCCGAGCCGCTGAAGGTGACCCCCCCTCCAGAGAGGAGTCTGTCCCCGGCTCAGGCTAACATCTGGATGCTACTCATCTCTCTCTCTCTCTCTCTCTCCAGAGGTGAACGTCTCTCGCTCTCAGATCCTCTTCAGCTCTCTGGTCAGCGTCAGCGTCCAGGAGGATCAGCTGCTCAGCCAGGTGCTGCAGGACAGGCTGATGCTGGCTCCGCCTCCACCCTGCTGCCATGACAACAAGACAGGAGAGGGCCCCTCCCTCCACTTCTTCATCCACTCTGACCTGTACCGACAGAAGCCCCTCCCACTGGAGGAGGGGCCACCAGTGATGAAAGCGTCTCTGTCCCCATGTCCAGCCTCCGTCCACTGCTGACCTGTACAGGAGACAGAGGTGCTGGGAGACAGCCGCCCTATTTCGGACATACGCCATGTTCCAGCCTGCGGGGGTTCATATTTTAAACTGCTGTATTTAATAAAATCATTTCTAGGTGAACGGCTCTGGACATCTTGTGGCTATTATACTTTCTGATTGGATGATTCCAAGAGGATCAGGCATCCTGGTCAGGATGACAGAACCAGCAGGTATCAGAACCACTGACCCACTCTGGGTCACATAGCTAACTGTTCTTCACCTCAGTATGGGATCAGAACATCCCTGCTTAAAGAAAATCTAACTAATGTTCAGATTCAAGTTCTTTAAATCTGAAATGATTCCATCCTGTTCAATAAATGATCGGTGTTTTTTAATTCAGAGTCATTTTCATGTGAATGTGCTTTACTGGAGGCATCCATGTTTTGTCAAGAACTCTACTGCCACCTACTGGTTAGTGACGTTGATCAAGTCACAACGCCGCTAAAAATTTCCTTCAATTTTTTTTTTTTTTTATCATTGCAGCCTTTTACTAAAAATCAATAAAGTTCATTTTATTTAATGTAACCAAGCATCTCGTCCTGGCAGGATAAAAAAGAAATGTAGAAATCTATTTTGCAAATTTATTAAAAAAGAAAAAAACTCAGCTGGTCATCAGTATTCAGGTCCTTTGCTGTGGCTCCTCTCTACCTCTCAGGCGTCTGGTTTGCTGATCAGATGGTTCTGCTCCTCCATCGGAGTCCAGCTGTGTTTAATGAACCTGATGAGGAAAGGAGCTCAGCTGTCTATAGAAGAGCTGTCAGAGCAAAGCAGAACCATGAGGGGGAAGGAAAGGAGCTCAGAGACTGAGGCCAAGGTTCCTAAACAGGTTCCTCAGCGGCTCCATCATCCTCCAATGGAAGAAGTTTGGGACGAGCAGAACTCTTCCTGGACCTGGACGTCCAGCCAGATGGCTTTCATCTCCTCAGATGAAAGGCTAAAAACCCATGAAGGCCTCCCCGACTATGAGGAAGATTCTCTGGTCTGATGGCACCAAGGCTGGACTTAAAAGGCATTAATCCTAAGCGTTGGAAAATCACCCACGCCTAAAACCTTCACATCTAAAGGCTGCAGCTGTTAACTAGAAGGACTTTCCTCATGTCACAGTCCTCTTTCTGCAGCCAAGTTTCACACAGGCCAACATGAATGATGGTGATGAAGCTTCATGAGCCCACCCACTGGTGGAGAGCAGAACTACAGTTAATATCTGGCATTTTCTTTTTCCAGTTAAGTTCCTTTGAAATTAATTGATCTGAATAATAAAATATTTCTTTCTTGTGTGTAAAATGTGTTAGAAAGAAAAGAAAAAAGCTATTTAAGGAAATAAGTGCAAATTGGGCAGTGTCAAAATGTGTCATTTTACATTCAAACATAGTTTTCCATTTTTTAAATCATGTTTGGAAGTTATGTGTTCAACAACCAATCTAATTTAGCAGCGTTTTTATCTAATCTTTATCTGTAGGAGGGCAAACCACGTCACTTTAGCCAAAATACTTTGTTTCATTGCAACTTCCAAAAAGTCTGTGGTGGATTTCAAACCAACAACCTCAGAATGGGATTCTGGCATACTCTAACAGGGTGGCGTTTTCCCCGAACAGCGACACTAGTTAACACTAACCTTCCCAGCTGTAACCAGAAGCTGTGGCTCAAGTTCTGATCATTATATTGTTTAATCTAATTCCATTAGTTTTGTAACTAGATTGGTTGGAAAAAAACAATCCTATTCAAACCAAAGGCGGTTCTAGGATCAGAAGGTTTGAGGCTGAAGCACAGGGAACATGATTACTCACCGCTGGCGCGATACATCATTGACTGATGCATGCCGTATCAGACGTGTGCAAAAAGCATTTAGAATATTTCCAACCATCCAAATCAAATTCAACTTCGTTTCATAGAAACCTGTGAATCAGTTTTCATGAAATGAGTTTTATCTTTTGTGCCTAAATGATTTCCATCCATGATAAACCGACTGAAATGTTTTTCTTTGCCCCTTTAACAGCTGCTGGTTTTCCTGACCTTTCACCTTTCACACACCTCTGCTCCCTCTTTAGACCGGTCATCAGAAAATGGATAATAAATTAAAATAAGCTGAAAGAAATGATTTATTAATGGTTCAGTAAATTTAAATATAGAGTTGTGGTTAAAGAGAAAACAAAGCATTCTCAGAAACATTAGAGCACCTCACTGGTGAACATTTCACCAACACACCATCAGTAGGTGCAGAAATCTGAACATTTCAGAAACACCTGAATGCAGCAGCGTTTCAGGTAAGGAGCTCCATCAGGCTGGTTTACCTGATTATATCTGATGAACCAGGACATAATTTAAAGGATTAAATAACCAAATACTGGATAATTTTTACAATTTTGGTTTTTATTGTAAAAATCAGTTTTAAAACGGCTCATATTTTAGGATTGATTCAGCAGCCCCAGAAACGGGCTAAAAACATCTGGACTGGAACACCGAGGCTGTTTAGATGCTGAAGTTCAGGGCGAGGTGAACCACTTCCTGAAGCGGTCAGGTGGTACGGCGATACGCGCCTCGTGGGAACTGCCCTTCCTCTACCCGCCACCCGCCTCCCCTCACCCCTGACAAAGGATCAGACTGAATCAGAGCAGAAGGAACCGGTTCTGTTTATTAACGCTGAACTTTTTCCACCAACATCAGTTCTACTGACTGAACTTCTGAACATTTCTACTAGAACATCTAGAATCTAGTTCTGCTCCATCCCACCCATACTCAGACCACTCTGCTCTTTTGGTTCCGTTTGGAAATAAAAATGTGGAACTGGAATGAAACCAGAAGATGGCGGCTCCAGCTGGCAGCCTTTACTGGGACAGAAGCAGGTTGAACAGCAGAGTCCAGAGGTTCTGACCTCCAGCTCCTCTGGACTGAATGAAACCCAAACAGGTTCTGATCAGAACAGAACCTGAAGCTGAGCAAGAAGAAGGAGGGTGGATCCAGCAGGACAGAGCATCCTGGGGAACTGGTGCAGTCTGGGCCGGGGCCTTCTGATTGGCGGTAAGAGTGGCGGCTGTGAATCAGGAACCGCGAGGAAACATTTATTCACTTTATTTTATTTAAAAGAGCAGCAGCCAAAACAATAATAATAAAAAAGGGAAACTAAAGTCCGGCTTGATTTGGGCCTCGACTGGCCTCCAGCTGAATGGGCGGAAAACTTCTCACCACCTGGATGGAGCAGGCTGACGCTGCTGAGGAGCGCCTTGGTAGCTGTGGTGGGTTTGCCTGGAGCCAGAACCCACGGGAGGACTCGCTGGGCCCAGATACCTACTGCCCGCGAGGAATCCCACCCACACCTGACTGGAAACTTAAAGATGGGGAACACTGGAAATACTGGAGAACTATGAAAGAAACCCGGCGTGTTTTAAAGGGTCAGCCCCGTGGACCCGGATGGTCGGGAGACTGGGACCCACAGGGGCGGGCTCCTAGCGCATCCCGTACTCCAGAGTCTTTGAGATCTCACACAGCTGACCCCTGAGTCCACGCCCACGGGCGCAAGTCCAGGTTCCTCTGCAGAGACACCGCGGGTGAACCTCAGAGCCAGCCCTCCACCCACAGCAGCAGAACCGCCGGGTCCACTTACATTGTTCTGACGTTGGGCTTCATGCTGAGGGTGCCAAAAGATCTCCTCTCCCGTCTTCACAGTCAGGTAGTCGCCCAGGTAGAACACCGCCTGCTTCCAGTGGGTGTAAGGAGACTCTGGACCTGGAGAACAAACATCAGCATCACCTCCTGCTCAAGCTGCAGCAAACAGCACAAACCTAACGGGCCAGAACCAGAACCAGCTCAGCTCCAGGAACTAGCTGTGGGTCTAGATCTGGCGTGTGAGGAAGGGGGGGGGGGAAGTTTGTGGGACAACGGAGGGACATGAGGGCCAAAATAGAGCGGGATCCAGGTGGAAAAAAGGCTCCCAGCGTTCTCAGCTTCTCTCTGCTAGTTGCTACATCTTTCAGTCGCTTTCAGTAAGGAACCAAAAGCTACCAAACAGGAAATACGTGTATGTAGAGCGGATGTAGGTTTGACCAATCAGAGGCCTCCTGTCATACTTGGCTTGGCTACGCCAGCTGCAGGCCTTGGGATGATCAATCCAATTTTTTTGAGAGATCTGATTTTTTGGCGTTTCCGTTCATATTTCCAAATAAACGCTAATTTTGTAAGTGTGATCTCCCAGTGAACTGCAGGCATACAAACTCCAAGTGTCAGTTCCGCGCAGTGAGGACGCCATGACATCACAGGCCAGCATGCTTCGCGGTTATGGAAGTAAAACATGGCTGGTAGCGCCAGAGAACATCTAGCGATCTTTTCCAACCTTAAAATCTCAATCTTTTCAAAAATGGTTAATTATAAATATCGCGCTCTGCTTTATTGTCCACCATGATTGTTTTTCTTGCCTCTTCTGCGTAGCAAGAAGCAGACGAGGATCCACTCTCGGACATTAATGGCGTTCAGGTGGGATGAATGCGACCTGGCGTTCAGAAACAGGTCACATTTAAACAGATCAGATACACATCAGATCCAGAACCTCAGAGCCAAGCATCCTGGGTCGCTTTGGAAAAGATCAGATCAGATCTGTTCAGACATGAAAACATCCGATCCAGGTGGCTTATGGGTAGAAAATCAGATTGGGTTCCTTTAGGCTGCAGTGTGAACGCAGCCATAGACCTGCGCTCACCTACAATTATAGGGAGGCGTCTGCGGAAGGGGGCGGGGCATATCACACTGAGATGACCTGGTTTCTGACAATAAATCAGCCTAAAGGCTTTGGAGATGGGGGCCCCTGAGGGCCGGGGCCCTCCATGGTGTTTGGAAATGTCGGACTGATGCAGTACTGCAAACTTTAGTTAGAGCTATGAATCTAGAGCTGCTGAATCTGGCCCGGTACTGAAGGGTGGGGATCTGGAGCATCTGGACCAGAACCCTGTGACCCGCGTGAGGAAGGAGCCCACTGACTGGTGGAGAAGCCGATCCTCTTGTGGCAGCGGGTGAACTCGATGTTGAAGTAGGTGACCAGAGCGTGGATGTAGTCGTTCCTCTTCACCTGCAGGCAGAGCGGCGAGGTGAAGGTCAGGTCCTCGGGCTTCACGTGTGGTAGATGTCCACCTCCTGCAAAAACAGATGGGTTCAGTCCCGCCCTGCAGAACAGAACAGCCCACCCCCACCCCCGGGCGGCTGATGACTCACCCTGATGAGGCAGGAGTTGGTGACCAGCTGCTTGGGGTCCCACCACATCAACCAGGGGTTCCTTGATGGCACCTCCTTGATGCAGGACATGTCAAACCCTGAGACGTTCTCCCTGCCCTGGGGAGAGGGAGGACACGGGTCCACAACCTGTGCTTGAACGGGCAGCTTGGTGCGGGAGCAGGTCCACAGAACCAACCAGAACCTCTAGGAAAACACCAGGCTGACACGTTCAGAGAGCTTGGTTAGAGGTGAGCAGAACCACTGGAGCGACCCGGCTGGAGGCCCATCCAGTGGTTCTGCTGTTCTTCTGGAAGGCCTCCTCACCATCACCCTAATCCAGAGCCCCTCAGAAGCACATCAGACCCGCTGGTTCTGGGCCGCTCCAGAACCAGTGGTTCTGCTCTAATCTGCCACGGTTCCTAGATCATCTTCAGGTTCTGCTCCATCATCTCTAACCAAGGAGGCGGAGTTTGTTACTCACAGTGGATCTTATAGTCCTTATACTGGCGGTCTTCGATGGCGGTGACGTACAGCGTGGCCCGGTCCGGGAAGATCAGCCCATCTGGTTTCTGTTGGAAGCAGAACAGAACCAAACGGGTCAGGAACCGGTGCTGCATATTCAGACCGTCATCAAACGGACCTCTGCTAGACCGCAGTTCTCCATCGCTGCTAGCAGGCGGCGCCGACTGCTGGCAGCGATAAATCAGCAGCAGGACCTTCCCATACACATTATAAACAGAGACGCTTCGTTGGACGCTGCCGGCAGCGACGTGCCTAGAGGGCGGCCATCTTGGATCAGACCAAAGTTCAGACAGCTGCTGTCAGAATGAACAGGAGGCGCCTTAGATCCCATTTAATCCCATGAAAGGCAGGTCTGAGATAAAATTACAATAACATTTGCTCTGTATACTATAACCCAAGAGCAGATTTATGGTCAAGGGGGCTGTAATGTCTAGTCAATACACACAAATACAACTTTATATATATTTATATATATATATATATATATATATATATATACTGTAATATTGATGATATTGTGTATATATATATGCTATACTTACTGATTAAAGAACAAATGTTCACACATATGCACTTAAATGATAAAAAAACAGTGTAAAGATTTTTGAAGGAGTTTTAGACAACACAAATTTGCCATTCACTATTTCACAAAAAAAAATGAACATAAATTTGAGTAAAATAAAATATAACTTTACTCTCCTTAGTAAATGATGTTACAACAAACCTTCCTCTATAATTATAATACTCATTATCAAAGGTAATCCTTTTAAAATACTGTAATAATAATATACTAGATAAATATATATTTGTAAAACAATCTTATAATATATTGATATATAACTTTTGTTATTCTTACTAATATTCAACTGCAAAATCTCTGACTTTAGATACATTTCAGGAGCGAGTTCAAGTTTAAATTGTTTTTAATCTGAATAATCCTGTTTAATCAATTAAAGCTAATTTTAGTTTAGTTTTGGTCTTTTAAGTGTTTGTGGCGTGTCAGGAAGATTATTATATTATCTCTAACTCGTCTTTCATGGGATTAAAATGAGATCCAAAGTAAGCCTCCTGTTCATTCTGACAGCAGCTGTCTGAACTGTGGTCTGATCAAGATGGCGCCCTCCAGTCGCGTCACCTCGCTGCCGACAGCGTCTAAGTTTATAATGTCTATGGACCTGATTTGGGGTCCACACACAGGTACCAACAGCAGGACTCAAACTGTTGAACCGCCCGGTCCATTCAGGAACCCTGCCCCCCACCATGCTGCTAACTGATGATGTCATAGCCCCCCCTCCTCACCAGCCACTTGTCCTGGTGGTGACGTGTTCAGCATGGACTGCGTAGAACAGGCAGTAGCCCATCCACTCTGAGATGATGATGTCCCCCACCCCTCACAGGCAGCTCACCTCCTCCCACCTTCCCTTGATGATGGTCACCACTGCAGAGAAGGTCCTCCCGTTTAATCCCATGCGCCCCAGGGGTCCGCTGGCGTCCACCTACTCACCGTCATCAGGTTGTTGGCCCCTGACGATCTTCCTTGGTAGTCTGAGATGCTGCTGCACTCTATCTGCAAACCCAAGCGAAGGCGGTGAGGTATGGCTGACCAGGCGAGCAGGAGGAGGCCGAAGGTTGGGCTTGCGATGACCTTCTTGGCTCCGGCTTTGGCAGCGAACATGCAGGGATGCAAATCCCACTGCCCGTCAGAACCTGCTTGTCGCTTGAACAGGTGCTTTGTTGTGCGGAACATGGAGTTACTTGTAAGTCGAAGTGCGGGACCTGGTCTTTCAACATCTCCTACGGATGTAGCAACAGAGGACCAATAAGGCACCGGCTGAAGGAAGAGCCACCAATCAGAGGAGGCCTGTAGGGCCGCCCTTACCTCATGGATTCCCAAAGTGGTAGGGTGAAGTAGTAGTCCTTGGGCGTCATGTCTCTGCTGCTGGCTTCACTGAGCTCTCCCCTGAGAAACCTCGACCAGAAGAACACGTTACTGACGCTCGATCCACGCCCACTGAAGACCTGCCCCCCTCCCTCCGTCCGCTGGGAACCAGCTCTGTCGCTGGAGACCCGCCCCTCCCGGAGACCGCTCCGTCGCTGGAGACCGCCCCTCCCACTAGAGACCCGCTCAAGTCCGCCACCCACTGGAGACCCGCCCCCTCCCGCGAGGGCCGCTCCGTCCGCTGGGAGACCACGCCCCATCCACGCCGCCCGCACCACTGGGGACCCGCCCTCCTACTGGGGATCGCCCCTCCCACCCGGGCCACTTCATCCAAGTCCCACTGGGGACCGCCCCCTCCCACTGGAGACACGCCCCCTTCATACCCACTGGGGACCCTTCCTGTACTCCCACTGGCGCTGATCAATCGTCATGTTTGTTGAATTTTAAAACCAGAAAAGTTTAAGCTGTTATATTTTAAAAAATAAATGTCTGTGACATCATCGTCTGACATCATCAAACCCAAAGAGAGAATGTTTAAGGATACATGACTCATCTCTCTGCTCGTGTGATGGCGGAAAGGTCAAAGGTTACCGCATCTCACGCGAGAAGGATAGTGGGGTTCATGGAAGTAATTTGGATTTCAGTTTTGTTATTTAACATCATTATAATATAACATGAAGGCAGCATTAAACCCAGATTATAAACCCCGAATAAACCCCCCAGATTATAGAATAAAATCCAGATTA
>JAGKQL010003095.1:0-26307 GCA_018398635.1 Cyprinodon brontotheroides | reverse complement strand
TACTAGTACTAGACCATCCAACACAAGAGAAAAAACAAAAAACAAGAGCAGTTGGGTTGTGTTTCCTGATGTTTTAGGTCAAAGGAAGTTATGTGTCATTTGAAATTGAGGAAAGAGCATTCTTGTTTTTTGTTCAACAGGCCAAAGTCAGAAAACCAGAGTAAAGCAGGAAGAAATGAAGAATAAGGAGGGGAAAAAGCCTCTCATCCTCATTATGTAAACGAGGTGCATGACTGTTCAGTGGGTCCCTAGAGAGTTAATTACCAGTGGCTTCTCAGCCTAATTGGCTGAAACTAAAGAATTTGCCATTTCTTATTCCCATACTCCCCTTTCCCCTAGCCCCTCTCTCTTATTTTGTATTTTGCTTTATTTCTTTCCCCTTCTCACAAGCACATTTTCTATTTTTCACTTTTTAACCTGTTTTCTTGTTTGCCCCTCTCCTCCTTCTCACCACTGGCCTTCCAGCTTAGCTTCATGCCAGTTAAAAGCTGGCTCAGATTCTTAATTTGAGCATCTGCTCCAGCTGGCGGAATAAGCTGATTTTTTCATTGCTAATTCCAGCTATTTGGCTAGACTAATCACGACTAGATAAAGAGTAGAACAGGGTTGCCCACCAATTACAAATAAAAAACATATCAAAAATTGGCATATCTTCTTTCTAAATGAATGCTAATTAAATTCATAAAGGCAGTAATAACATGTTGGAAATAAGAAAGTGTGAAACACTGTAGGGAAAGATGAATAAATGAAGAAAGGCATCCAGAAGGCTTAGAGTTTTTGTGAAAGTTATCAAAAGAGATTATCGTATCTTTGTCCTCTCTTTCCTATTCACTTTTTAGCTTAATTGTTTTTGACGTACAAGAAAAATTGTGAAAAAAGTTCAGAAAAAGGAATTAAGGCATAGAAAAAAGGTAAAACATTATATTTAACAACCATACAATCACCTCCAAAGAAATAAAATAAAATGTACAAATGTGTTGTTTTTTATACTACATAAAAAAAAACATACAATCAATTGATAAGGAAGAAAAAATTAAATCATTTTGTGGTTTGCAAAAAAATCCATCTAAGTGTACAAATAAGATTTTCACGTTTGAAGAGCTGAAGATTGATCTTAATAATCTGTTGCAACTGATTGATTGAAAGTTACCGTGACTACAAAGAGAAAGCTGTCAGCTGAATCAATGGAATGGATTATTAACTCCTTTAGGAAACAATTTCTACATTGAGCCAAATACATTAACTCTTGTTCGTAAACAAGACTAACAAAGTATTCAAGATGAGGGCAAAATAAACAGTTTGGAAGGGGCAACCTCAGAAAAATACATCATAATGCACATGGGAAATGTGTAACAATCAAAGCACAGATGTGGAATCAATCACTGTACCCTATTTGTTTTCATCAGTTGGTTTGTCAGGATTATCACAATGAAAATTTTATTTTAAAGAATTTTATTTTTTGACAAACATCCGCGATAAAACTAGAGAAAAGTAAACTATAACACATTTTGAAAAAAAAAAAAAACATAATATTTCAGTGGCTTAAAAGCATGTAGAAATGTAATAAAGAAAGAGACTAAAGGTTAATAAATGGTATAATAACTTTTTTCTTCTTTTATCTAGACGTTTTTGGCAACAATGTCTTAGTATTCAGCTATGGTAGTATATTTTTGATTAATATTTGTTTTTATTTCTCTATAAACCAAAAAAGGAATGATTATAAGCTTTTTTTGTAAAGTGTTTGTTGATTCAGACATAACAGATAATATGTCTTCAGGCTTTGATCTTCCACAAAGGTCTGTTCTCTCTGCTAAGTTTGGGAAAAAAGATCAGCATCTTTTTAACAGAAATCATCTGAAGGATAAGTACTGTAATGTAATCTAAAAACTTCAAAGATTTGCAGTTCAAATTGATGCCATTTAAAGGGCCTTATACTTTTCATCAGTATTTTTCAGCCAGCTCTTTTCTAAATGGCTAGTTCAGATTTTTTGAAGTGAGTTTCTGTGGAATTCTCAGTAACACTACACTTACATTTGGATTTTGCAGCAAGGTATAATTTCTGCAACATGGATAATGTTAGATCTTTACATGTCAATAAAATGGTTACCAAAAAAAATATTTTTTTACTGAATTTTCTTAATTTTTTTTGCACATACATGTAAGTCAGTTCATTTTGAGTTTTGTTTACCTGCTACAGTTACCAGAAAAACAATGGTCACCAGAACAAACCATTTACAATTTTCATGGTGATTTGGTTCAATTTCCAGAATAGGAAAGAGGTTATTTTTATCACTTAAAGAGTAAGGAAACTTCTCAATTTAAGGAATGTATTTAATGAGTTTTAAGGATTCTAGCCAAACAAACTCTGCCCACCCCATTTGATTTTATTTTTTAAACAAAAAAAATATATAATATTTTAAAAAATCTGGCTTATTTTAAGTAGTACTACTTTTTGCAGAGTAGCTTTTCCAGTTCCTATAGTTGTTTTAATCTTATCCCTGTGGAATTATGGTCCACTGATCGGGCCTACAAAAGCGTGAGTCACAGCTGCTGAGGCAGACAGACACAGCCAGCAGCAGAAACCAGCAAAAGTTTAGGGTAGTAACCTGGGAAACTAAGAAAATACAAAAAGAAAATTAAACTAAAAAAAGCCATATCAGGATGTACCTGTGCAGAACCTTACACTAAATTCAAAAACTTCAAAAAGACCACCCCTTAATATTTTGCATTTGTAATGCAACACATTTTCCAGAGGTACATTTTTTTGTAAAAGTCTACCGGTAACTCTTAAAATTTAACAACATAGACCTCAATGTCAACAACTACAGAACACAAAAAATGTATGGCAGCCAAAAACCTTAAATTGCTTGTAATTTGAGCAAAAATTACAACCTAAAATGGAAAAACTAAAATAAACAAGTAAAAAAAAACAAAGGATATGAAAACAATAGCTATAGCTTTAATCGAACAGCAAAGGACTATTGTCGTTACCTATTATTTGTGACACTTATAAATCATCAATCATAAGTAAAACGTTGTTTGGCACAGGAATCAAAAATGTATATGTTGCATAAAGTTCAGTAAGAAATATTTTTTTTCTTTCATGTATGAAAAGATTACAACTACAATAATATTATTTTTTAAAAGAGATTTTCTTTTGTATTTTTTTTTTTTTTTTTTTTTTTTACATTTTATTCATTTATATAATTCTGATTTGTCAACCTGGGGAGAAATTATGACAGTGCTATGCTATGTTTTTATTATGGCAACAACCAAACAAAAACAGCATCATGCTGTTCTCTTAATTTTTTTGTTTTGATACATCAAGACATTTTTGAGACATTGCAGATGGTATTGTTCCTTGCAGTTAATATAGTAGAGCAAAAGCAAACACTTATTCTTTGTATGTTGGATAGCGACAGATAACAATGAAGCAAATAACAGCAAAGATTTTAAACGATTTAAAAAAAAGAAAAAGTAAAAAAAGAAAAATGCAAAGCAATGAAAGTAATAGTCCCACTGAACACAGTTGGACGTAAGTCAATTTGATGTTCCTCAATTTTCTTAAGAAAATAGACATCCAAACAGAAACACAAAGGGACTTAACACCACTTTTGTGTTATATAAACAATGATCAGGCCCTGGCAGTGGTCTGGACCAAATATGATTAGCTGTGCTTGTAGTTCAAAAGCCCAGCACAAATTCTGGTAACTCTGTGCAACCATATCTGCACATTCACAGCTGTGCGTTTAAAGATAAACAGCTATATTTTGCATGCAGGGAAACGCTATTTGTTCAGTGTAATGAGCAGATATGAGGGAGAAAATGAGAAAGTACAAAACAGAGGGACAGAGGAGAATAATAAAAATATGATAAAGGTAGAAGCAGAAAGAAAAATAAGGACAATACAGTTATAAAAGGGGCTTTGTTTCTTTTTTTTTTCTTTTTTAATTCTTAAAGCATTAAAAAGGTCATTAAGGACTTTCTCTGTCCACAATGTATAAAACACAGTGCATGTGAAAGTATTCCACACTTTTCTGCTTCTATTTAGTTATATTAACACCTTATTTTAAACATTAATAATTGCTCTTTAATTGAAATTCTATATACAATAACTGCCCAATTATGACAATGTGAGCAAATATTTTTGAGATTGGTAAAAACATATTTAGAGCTTCTGAAATCCATCAGAAAATATTTTGTTTTTTTTATTTTCAAACCACTAAATAACTTTTCAACCTTCATAAAATATCGTCATATCTTTTTTGATTATATGTCGACTTAAGACTAGATGAATGACACATCTGTCATGGCCTGAGGGGGTCTGTATTGTTTTCACTGGCACAAAGCAGCTTGCAGCAGTGACCCTGCCACCAAAACTGCTACAAATGTGCAGACTGCTTTACGGCATATGTCAGTTCCCCCTTTACCCATTCATTATAAAGACAGAAGTGGATGCGACTAAATTTACCTGAGAGACTGTGTATTTGTGCAAACTGTGCAGGGTTAAATTAACTGCCTTTAACTGTAAGTTGAAAAAAAATTATGGATACAAAAACAAAAAAAAAGAGAACAACAAGCAAAAAATAGCTCAAATTATGTTGAGAAACTCAAAACCTGGCCCCAGATAAGCCAAGGATGACTCGTTTGTGTATTCTGAGGGGTTACATAAACTCAGGATTTTTCCATCTTCAGGTTGTGTCATTAAATCTACAGTACCCTACAGAGCCACATACACACATACCCCTTTCACACTGGCCAAAATAAAATGTTTAAACCCCGGAACAGTCGGCTTCTAGTGGCAGTGGGAACAGCTCACTAACGTGTGTATACCCAGGTCAAACGACCCACGTTAAAATTGCTTCTGCTCTGATTGGAGGTACTGTGGGAACGCCAGAGGCAAGTTAACCCGCTAAATTACTCGACACCATTGAACGCATCGTACAGACGCCAACAAACCTTGCCAATCGCCACTGATCCAATATGCCAAAACAACTCTGTTTACCTTTGATAAACATGGTGCAGCACTGGTGGGAGAGATTCAGACAGATAAAAGAGCAAAAAAATAAAGCATACTTATTATGCCCTGGATTCCCTACATGTTGCTCACCATTGTTTACTTTTGCACTGGGGACATCATCAACACTAACCCAGCATTATGGTGTCACCGGATGTCACTTCCTGATCCGTCCCAGAATCACGACCCGTACCATCAGCTCATTTGTGCATGCGCAACCAAATATATTTTGGGGTCGCGTTCGATTAAATTTTTTATAAAAATACTAAATTAAGTTTTTTGCTCCTCAAAAATAGTAAGGGTATTAAACTATAATATGTTAAAGGTATTTCCTGAGAAAATAAATGCATAAAAATTCTTTCAGTTTTATCTCTCGTCTGTGCCCGATCTGTTCTGGAGATGGAATCATACTCTACTTCCGGTAGCTAACTTTTTTGGCTTTGGATTTGAACATAAATGTAGTCTTTTTGAGTTTAATGTTTTCCTTTCATGTTAAAATTATGATAAATAGTGCATAACCTAAAGAAAGAAAATACTGAATTCTAAAATACTGATAAACATGGTTTAATTATATTTTGTCGGACTACTCCAAGCATGTCCAATGATGACATCGGACAAGCAGTTTAAAGGAGAAAATTTAAAAAGCATCAAATTCTCTCAGAAAAGTCATAAAACATTTTTTTTAAAGATGTGTATTAGCATTCTTTAGTGGGTTAAAGATATAAATAAGTAATATTTGTACCATAGCTACATTATTTAAGGAAACCTCGACGTCATTCTGGTTGCGCAAATGAGCTGAATGTACGGATCATGCTTCTGGGACGAACGGGTGGCAACACCAGATATACAGCTGCAGGGGGGACAGAGACCAGGCAGCTTGCCAGCGAGGGGTTAGACACTACTTTTTTTTGCCAGGGAAAGGGACACAAATGCTGATTGTTAGCGTGTCGACCCATGTTTCAAAAACTCAGTTAAACATTTTCTTTTCATTAGGAAGAGGCTATAGTGTACATGAAAACAACATTTTTAAAGCAGCAGATCACCCTGAACACCCCATCCTAGTGTGAAATTAAATGCCGGGCTCACACTGCAAATCTGTGCAGCTATGATGTGGGCATTCAGATACTAAAATCAATAAATTGATTATGTACACTCACATCAGCAAGGTGGGTTTGGTTCCTAAGGCCATGCAACTCAATGGAATGATTCCACAAGGAAGAAGTTTGGCTGGGCACAGCAGCAGCCTCGACATCAAACTCCTAAATATCACAAGCCAAAAAGTGAAGTCAGGCACCAGATAGGATTTGGTGAAGTTCATCTTCCCGAAGGGTATTCAAAGTCTATGGTGGGATGTCATCAAGCAGTGTTGAGAGGTCCTGCAGCGCATCAAGAATTGAGAGCATCACATCCGATACTGGAGTTTAGAAATCTGCGGCATTCCACACTAAAGGTGTGCAGGATCAGCCTCTCACTTCAATTTGAAATCTGCCAAATCTCATGAACTATTGAGATGTCAAAAATTTTGTTAGGTTCATCTGGTTTTGGCTAATTTTTAGAAATAGCCATGTTTTGCTACGTAATTTGTCAGAGATAGACTTGATTTATAATTAACACAGATGTCCATTGTACTAAAGTGTCACAGAGCTGGTGGGAACTACTGCTTCGGCTAGAATGGCTTCCATTTCCATTGGGGAGAAGAGCGCATTAATGACGGGGTCTGTGTGAATGAAGAGTGAGAATGCAGACACATCACAAAAAATATATCCTTTCGTATAAAAATCAGGATTTTTAATGTGGCGTGCAAAGTTTATATGGTCAAAACTATACAAAACACAAATGAAAGGAGGGATAGAGAAAGGTCCCTTTGAAGGAAATGAGCACTACAGCATTAGGCCTAATTGTGCTGTTAGTCAAAATACCACTGGCATCAATGTGGACTACATTTTAGGTTGAAATTACACTGGTTTTCTTTACACAACCCACCCAGCCTTTTTTTTTTTTTGCTAAAACATTGGCTCTTGTACCTCATTAATCCCTGTCACTGAACCAAATAACCACTAAAATAAAGGACCATCCAGAAACCTTTGATCTTTTGTTCTTGTTTATGCCATTAGTGTGAGAGCCAAAGACAGTGGCTCGCTGCCAGGAGGTTGTTAGATACAAGCTAACAAGGATGGCTCAGGTAGTCCTAATAGAATCTTACCTGCCCTTATCTGTATTGACTTCAAACAGTGTTGAATGCATGAATGAAAAACAGCTGGGGTTGAAATCCAAGAGTGAGGCTGAGGCATACTCAGAGGTTTGTGCTTTTACCACAGGCACAGCTACGAAGTCCTTTCTTCAGTGTTCAGATCAAAGTTAATTCCCCTCTTAATTAAGATAAAATTGGATGAGAGCAGGCAAAGACTGGCTTTTGTTTTCCTTTGTGCCCAACATTACAAGCTGTATCTCCAGGTGACGATGCATGCATGAATGGATTAATTTCTTGTAACTTTCCTCAGAAGAAAGTTTTATTTCTTTTGTTTAAATTTAATTTGAGCGAAAATATAGCCATGCCTGTGTCCATTAGAAGAGAAACGTCTGATCTCTCTCCAGTTTGTCAACCTTTTACATGTGGATGTACGAGTGCACATATGCACCCTAAACAGTTCTACCACTGTCTTTTCAGGACTGTGTCCATGTGTCACGATGCTAAAAAGCCCTCGTTATCACATAGACGCCCCTTAATTCTCCTCTTTGATCTTTCATCAGTTTTCATAATTAAGAGCTCTACTTCCAAAAGTTAAACATTTTGTTTCCACATCCAAAGAATGGTGCTCTGTGAGCATATTTGCAACTAAAGAGTTGCCAGAAGAAATTGGCACAAAAGTGAACAAAATCGCCCCGATCAAAAACTTTTTTTTTTTTTCTACGTTTCCCCTGGTCCAGGTTCTATTACTGTAGGCGATTTTTTATTTATTTTTTTTTTTTGCATAACACACTAAAACAACTCACACATCCACCATATGGGCTTCATTAATTTAGCTACGTTATCCAGACTCAAATACACAGAGTAAAGCAATTAAACAGCAAGCCAACAGTAATGCTTCTGAGAGATGCAAGAGGTGTCAAATGACTTTCTGTCCAGATGATCTGGCTTGTAATGATCATATGCACACTTATGTACATGCATAAATAAATATGTACTATCTGAGTAATTCAGCTGTAGAGATGAAAGTAAACATTCTCTGACACACAAATTACAACAAACTGTCCATTTTTATAATTTTTTTTATTCTACAGCATCACACAGCCATGTTTTCTGATGAAGCAAAAAACATTGAGATGTTACTATTTCTTAAAGAACTTAAGGTGACCTTGAGGAGATCCGATTTTTTTTTTTTACTTTATGTTTTTTTTTTCTTTGTTCATCAAATGTGACAGATCATTACAACAATGATATTTCCAAAATTCCAGACTTTAAGTATTAAATCTAAAATACTTGAAAAACGTAGGTGTCTCTGGCAATAATAATTCAAAACACAACTAACATAATCACAAACTGAAAACAAATAAATTGTGAAAGTTACTGTCCAGATGCCATTCATCAAGAATATTGTCTTGTCCACACACATCATAAATACATCTAATCCTTTTTCATAAACTATAATTCAGTTGTAAATATTAAAGAAAATACACAGAATAAAAGCTAAAAATAGCTATACCAATAGGTAAAAATGGAAAATACTTTCTCATTTTACTGTCCAGTCAAGCCAGGTTAAAGTTAAAGTTACTTATTTACTAAAACTGAGCTCATTCTTAGGTAGAATGATTTAAAATTTAAATTAAAATGTATAGATTTTAAACTAATTTCCATGTACTTACATGTACATACCTGTAGATAGCCACAACTTCAAAAGGTCACCGCTGTTTCAGTCAAATTTAGTTTTTTCCAAGTACAATCCTCAAAAGCTTTGTAAAAACATTTAAATTCACAGAGGAATAAGGCGTTTTATGGTTTTGTGTGTAGAAATAATTATTTTGAGTGAAAAATGCAGCGATGTTAGCAGCCCAAGCCTAAAGCCCTGTGTACCATCCTCCCTTAAGCCTTGCCGCCCTTTTAACATTGCCTTTTACATCTGTCAACTCGCTAGGTCAGTACTTTAAAAAACCATGTTCCAGAAAACTTTTACCAAAAAGATTTTACCACATAGCAGATTTGAATGTCCTCACCGCTTCCGCAGATGTTAACCACAGCGACGCCGCAACATGTGTTTACGGAACCGCCAGTGTCATTAGTTTATTTTCAAAGTGCTCCCAGTACAAACTGAGCTTTGTAAATTCAATTGAAATCACCTTATAATGTTAAGATATCAATAATATTATATTTTGATGACAGACATCCTGAATTTCATTACCAAAATGTATTAAATAGTAATAAAATGGAAATATTTTGTCTGACCAGTTTCTTTGATGGAAAAAATGCACTGAATTTGGCTAAATCTGGTAAAATGAAAAAAAAAACAAAAAAAAACACCATCCATACATACATACATATCAGGTAATCTCTACCAATGGCTAAGGTGAAAGCCAGACTGAAGGACAGCATGATGCATTTGTCAGCCTGCACAGGAGCAGGCCACTGGCAGGATGACAGTTTGCTGCTTTCAGCAGAAAGACCGCATCTGGAGCTGGCCAAAAGCACCCGTGATGACAATGCACGCACATAACTGCAGGGTGTAAAATGCTGGCAACTTACATGGAGTGCAATAACCAAGTGGCTGGAATTGATCCCAGTGGGACTTCCAGATACAGATGGTCTGAATGATAATTTGGCTAGCCAACTGGACATTGTGTTACATAGCCAAGAGGGCCAAGCAGGGTTGATATTAGCAATCACCAAATGACTGCAAACATCTAAAGAAAACCAAGAAAACACCAGCTCGTATGAATTGTAGAAACCTGGCAGCGCCTCAAGTCAGCGGTATCCTCGCGGGTCATTTACATTCTCGGGCAAAGTGACCCCCAAACTTGAAAAGTGGTCACAGCAGAATCCCTGGAAATACATCAGACATCTCGGTCCAGAAGAGTGCAGTTCTAGAAACAATATATGGTTTGTATTGAGAACCAGTATCTGAGTTATTTAAGTGTGCATGTGTTACAGACATTACTTTGGCACCCAGTTTTACAGAATGAACTTTGGTCTATTCTGTTTTTTTTTTTCTCTCTCTCTCTTAGATCTTAGGATACCGGCATTGAAAAAAAAAGAAAAAGAAAAAAAACATACCATGTGCAAAAAGACCCAATCGACTGCTACAAAGAACAAAATGTACTTAGTTCCTCCAGAGAAACTAGGGAATTTAAATTGCTAATTATCCCAAAAACATATAGAAAGATTTGTGAAATCCTAAATATTTAGTTGTAATACAAATAAAATATTCTTTTTCTTTACAAAACCAAACTTTTCTGATCCTTGGGCTTTATCCTGAGCCAGTTTTATATTTGCTGAATCTGGCTACTCAGTAAGTTTATCATTAGCTTCAGACATATGGTTAATGTGAGGGGAGGTCCCTCTCCCTGACTGATCTAAGCTGTGATTCAGCATATGCACAGACTGTTGCATTGTTTCAAATGGTGTGTAAACTCTGCTCACTCAACAGATTTCTGTATGCGATTTATTTTAAGTTTACCTCACCATTAAACATAAAACAGAATAAAGACAAAAGATGACCCAACACAGAATCTGGCACAGAATCACAAAATAACTGGACTTCCCAAGAGGTTCCCACGATAATAAAGTTTTCCTATTTTTAATGGTACTATATCTCCCAATAATGGTGACAACAGGAATAAAAAAATGTAAACACATCTATTCATTTACTGTCAAAAGTGGGTGCACAAATTATTAACAGATAGTTTTTGTCACATTGCAAAAAAAAAATAATGTGAACCAATGCACACCTTTCGCTTCAAGAAAAGCATTAAATATAGATTTTCTTTTATAAAAATATAATACTTACTTACCTTCTGAGGAACAACCGAGGCTGGTTCCAAGGTGGCAGACCCCTGTTTTTGACTTTAGAGAGTCCATTTGGAGGTATGGTTGGAATTAACTTTAGGTTAAGCCTAGGGTTAGGAAGATACTGGTAATGGCTAGGGTGAATGTCAGGGTTAGGCATACATGCAGTAACTTAAATGAATGTAAGTGAGTGTGAATTCTTAATATGATAGAAATACCAACTTTTGTGTGTGTGCCATGTTTTGATTCCCTTCTGGGGATGATTTCCAGGAATATGCTACATTTAGGGGACGACTGGTCCCCATGAAGAAAGATTATCTTCTTAGGATGGGGGTTAGGTTTAGAACTAAGGTTGCTATTTTAGGCCCGTCTGTTTTATGACTAAGTTGTGAATTGAGTTAAGGGCAGGGTTAGATATGGACCTGTAATGGTAAGGTTTAGGGGAAGGATTAGCTGTAGAAGTGGAATAGAAATCAATGGAATTCGATGAAAAGTGCCTGCGTGGAAAGAGAAATGCGAGTTTGTGTCCATGCTTCTGTCTCGGAATCAGAGTGAGGACCATTTTTCAGGTTTCACAGTCACATTGAGGACCAGTGGTTGTACAGTTAGGACACGTCCTCACAAGCTTTGAGTTTAGAGTGATATATGTAGTAGTAGTAATGGTTAGGTTTAGGGTCATTGTCAGAGTTAGGGCATTGAAAGAGTTGACAATGACTTAAAATCAAAGTAAGTCAACATATGGTCCTAACTACCTCAAGTCAGACCAGGATGTTTGTGTATGTGTCTTATTTACTTATTTATTTTTAAACTTACAATGTAAATGTGCAATTTTTAGATTGTACCACCAATCCTGAGACAAATGCGGTGTCAAAATGTACAAAACATTACAAAAAAATGACTTTCTCCAGGAGCTTCCATTGAATAAAAGGCACTTTAAAAACAAGGGGAGTGACAGACTATAAAAACCTTTTTTTATCTCTTAACTGCTGAGGACTTCTACTTCATCAACTGAATTGTGCATTCTATGATTGCCCCGAGATTTCAGAATAGTGCTTGAAAATCTCACTAGATCTTGTACATGAAGATCATTATTCATCTATCTTCACTGGCACATAACTTTTCAAATCCTTAGCTTTTTTCTAAAAAAAAAAAATCTGCTTAGACCTTCAAGTATAGTACATATAGTATTAGATGGTATAAGATTAATTCAGAAAGATAAAGATTAAATAAGAACCGTCTACAAAAAAAGCAAAGTTTTTAAAATTGTGATATAACAGAGAGGGAGAGGAGAGCATAAGTCTAACTCCGGTACAGTACAGCTAGGAACCAATGCCAGCCAGAACACTGCCTTTTAGTCAAAAACACTGACTATGCCATTTTGACGTACCATGCTCCCCCAACTGACATTTCTCCAGGGGAAGGCAGAGACGACAAGAGTTGGCTATAAAAGGTTGTCAGAGAGAAAGAGGGCAAAATTTACAAGAAGTCTTCCTTACAACATACAAAGAACAAGGTTAAATGTCAGCTGCTTTTGAGATGGTCCCTTGTACTTCTTCAGATCTCTATAACAGAAAAATACAAGTTAATTTGTGTTATTTTGTGTTAATTTGTGTTATTTATTAAAAAAGTCTAAAGCACTATCTGAGTAAAATAAAAATTGTTGATGCGTCTAATGTTTTCAAATCAACATGGCTATATTTATATCTAAATTGTTCCTAAAAAGCAAAAGAAAAAAAAAAAAAAACACATTTTGGGAGATAAAACACAGTAATCAGCTTTCAGAAATTGCTGTTCTTGTCAACATTTGTCATTTCTGGCAACATAGGCTGAATTCACCTCATTGTACTTGTGAGGTTATTGAACAAGACAAGATAGGAGACCAGAGGTGAGGTGACGGCAAGGGGCTGCTTGTTTATTGGCTTGGAGGTCATTAGCACCACATCCATTAGTGCAGTGCCAGCCTCACTGCCCCACTCCATCACCAAGTCCTCTGAGACAGACTGGCTGTCAGTGCAGAGAAGCAGCCAAAATGCCTCAAACACACTCAACAAACACACCAACTGCCAATTTTTGGCCCATCTTTATTCATCTATCTGCTGTGTGAACTTAAAGTGGAGAAGACCTGTCAGAATGTAGAAAAGAATTTACTGTGAAAGGTCATGTGCAGCCATACAGTAACCCATAGAAATATATTGTTTGAGGCTTGGCCAAAAAAATAATGTGTAAACTATTTTAAGTTAAACAAACTCTTGTATTTTTTCCCTTTTTTGCCAATTAATTTGTTAAAAGTTTTTTTTCTCTAGTCATTACATACCAATTAAATGCCAGTGATTGTAGATATTACCGTATTTTGTTGGTTTATTTCATAATATCATATATTATAAGATTATTTTACTTTATTAGATCAACTGAACTACTACTTGGCTTTTATGGTACAGCTCTTGCCTGGTTTAAATCCTACCTAAAGGACTGGGACGTTTTTGTGTCAGTAGTGAACTTTACATCAAAGAACACAAATATCACATATTATTTTCCCCAAGGCACCATCTGGGGCCCGCTGATTCCATATCTAAGTACCCCCCCAGCTCAGATAATACTACATGACAATATAAATTACCATAACTATGCAAACAACGCACAACTATACATTATGATCTCACTAGGTGACTATTAACCCATACATAGAAAAAATAAATTCATGGATATGCCATAGCTGTTTTTAGCTGAATCAAAGCAAAAGTAAACATTTCTGGGCTAAAGGAATGAGGATTTTAAAAGTTTACACAGCTTCAGTTATAACAGGTGGAAACCACTGATAGGCCTCAAAATCTGGGTGCAGTGATGGTCTCGGATCTGAACTTTCAGAGGTGCATAAAGTCAGTTAAAAGGTTGACTTTCTGTCACTTTGTGAACATCTCAAATATTAAAAGACCAACGTCTCAGTAGAATCTAGAAAAAAGCATTCATGTGTATATCTAAAATAGAATTGATTACTGCAGTGGTGTTTTCACATGTCTGCCTAAAAATTGATCCAGAATGATGTTGCCTGCAACTCCACAAAAAATGAAGAAAGTGGGACACATCCTCTCAGTTTGTAAGTCTTTATACTGGTCCATTGCATCTCAGAGAATGAATGGCTTAGCAGCCAAAAACAGGGTATCAATTGTCCGGACCTCTCAGGTCTTCTGGCTGTAGTCACCTGCATACCCAAAAAAGCGAACCAAATATGGAAAAGCAGATTTTAGTTAAGCTTCACTTAATTATAACTGCTTTAAGTCAATATTAAAAACCTTTATTTATTTATTAATTTTTTTTTCCAAAGTGGCCCTTGTGCTATGTAACATTATTAGTTTAGGTTGGTTGTCCAATATCCTTTAACTGATTTACCAATAATTCAGTTAATCATTTTTTATAATCTAAATATGATCACTTTAATTATTCATGTTTATTAATTAGTTAAAAGAGCAATAAGTGAAATTATCCACTAGGTGGGCTGTAGATCCCTTGTACATGTATTTGCAATGAGAACAGGGCTTTTTGCTTCTTTTAATCTTTATAATGCTCTTAGTTATACAACCTTATTTTGACAAACTGCCATCTGCAAGTAAATGTTTAGATCCAGGTTTCAATAAATAAACTTGCAGTTTTTTGTTTTGTTTTTACTTAAGTTGCCTTGTAAACCTGACCAAATCTTTAATTATTTTACAGTGCATGCGTTTTGCTATCCAGCGCTCAGGTATTGATGCATTGGGCTGTAACAGTCCATAGAGTCTGACTTTGTATAATTTCTACACAGAGAATTACACAAAATTGCATAAATCTGCAGGAATGGAGAGGCTGTGCTGCTTGAATGCTGCTTTAACTAGTATGTGCTCTCCAGTCAATTTCTGTTCCACTCTTCAAATCAAATCATTCAAGTGATTCCAATGTAAATGATTTATCATGCTGAAGTATTTCGACATATACACCTAACTTCAGGAAAACAATCAATCAAAGTCTGTCTCTTTGACACAGAATATTAGATGAGCTTTGCGGATAAGGATATTGATGTACGTAGTTACCCCTTCTGCGCTTATATTTCTTCTGGAACTACAGTTTTAGTGTGTAGAGTCTAATATTTTCTTTGCCGCATGCTGTCTTCACAATTGTCCACATAAAAAAAAACTAAAACTAAATCCCACATTGCATACATTCTATGATCATCATATGTTTCTGAAATCACTTTCATAAACACATATCATTAAGCAACAAAAGCTTGGAATAATTTGACTTAATCTGTAGTTATTCCTCTTAGAATGTGTTCCACTTTCTGAGATGACTATAAATATTTTGCAATTGTATACAACAATCCAATCAATTTATATGTAACAGTAAATTTATCAAGAGGATTTTAAAGCTTATTTTCATTGTCCAAACTAAAATACTGTTTAGATAGTGTACCATTACCCTGCAGTGTGTTTATGCTTGGGAAGACCGGAAAACTCCCTCAACAGCAAAAAAGTGCATCCATTTCAAAGTTATTCTGAAAGAAAAAAGATGAACATTTTGCTTTTAGGGTGACAAAGCCGTTGTAAGAAAGTGCTGTGGAAGAAATGAAACTAAACTTATATTTTCTCATAAATTGTGGCAATTGATAATAAACCATAGTAAAAAATACCTTTTTTCACAGAATTTATGTTAATACATGTAAAGTATCTACAGTCTTATTAAAAAATTGTTTTAGTAAATCCTCTTTAACCACCACTTCTAATTGTACGGAATAGTAAACACTGTTAGCACAAACATTTCTCACTGTTTACTCTTGTTTTGTAGTCTAACAGCAAAGTAAAAACAGATTGCAGTACAATAAAGGTGGGAAAGAGACACCAGAGTGGAAGAGGTCTTCTTTTTGCCAGAGTCCTCTGTTTTTCTTTTGTTTGTCTGTTTTGATTCCTTTGCTCTTTCTTACATTACAATACATACAGCAAATACCCATACAGCAAATACAGTGTTTCTATAGTGAGGACATAGATTCTATTGATAGTACATTTTAATAAGGATTGCTGAAACTTTTAGCTAAATAGTTTGAATAATATCATTTAAAAGTATGATTTCTCTAGAGTATGCTCGACTCGTCACACTCCAACTTTCTTGCGTCTGGACCACCTGGCTAAAGTTTAGATTGCAGTGCACTTGTGTGTGTGTGAGCCTCTGCATGTGTTTGTATAAGTCCTGGTCGGCACTAGGGAGAAACTCAGAGTAGCCTGTCAGGCCCCTGAGGGCCCTCGTTGGTTGAGTGTCCATTAGCCTGATGAGGTTTGGCAGCTCATGCTGCTGGAGTTGCTGTTAAGTTTCAACCCTCCTCATGGCTAAGCCTAATTAAACCTAGACCTCAGACCTAATTCAAAGCTAATTAGCTGCAGGGGTTAGCTACCACCACCGCAGGCTGTGATGGGTGTTGTGTAATATGTGTAGTAAGGGGTGTTAAATGGCAGTTATTCAGTAGGAGACCAGCTGAATTAAATGAACTCACCATATGCAGTTCAGATGATGCATTTAAGCAAAGTAGTTAAAGGTCTGAGCATTAGTACTGGTGTACAGAAGTCCCTATTTGGAAAAGCCCCACTGAGCACTGGATGTCTAGATTTTCCAGCAAGGAGTGTATATCTTAAAAACATGTAGGAGCATGACATCATAGTGAGTTTGAGTGAGTCAAGAGTTGCCGTATTTTAGGTGCAAAAGAAACCAACCTCCCTGGCTGCATTTTTGTAGAGACTACACAATAAACTGTCCGACCCTTGGGAAAGGTCCTATGGTTTCCCATTAAGCTGTACTGACAGCTTGACATTTCCCTGGGTAGAGGGTTCTGATTCAGGTATGTTTTATTCATCCTATTGACTTTGCATTGCTGCCAAACAAGACAAAGAGCAAAAGCTTGAAGTGTGGTAGGTGGCAGTGAAATGGAGAGCAGAAGACACCTGTTGTTGTTGTGCTTACTGCTCAGACAGCCACCTATATCTCTGAGAACACCAGGTGACATATACACAATGTACTCATCAACATGCAGACAGAGATTGGAAGATTTCGCAGCACAAAAAGGATAAATCCAATTTTCCCTGGAATGTTTCTGACAATCTAGTTTTGTACAAGTGTGGAAATGTTACTTCTGAGTAGAATTATCTACTTAACAAATGGAAAAAAATAAGTGAAATAAGCAAACTAAATCAAGAACTACTGTCTACTCAACTTGAGTCAAAAAGATTTATATTCATTCTTATTTAAACATTTTTGCATTTAAATCAAGGAGCACCTTAAAGAGGTAAAGAATTCCAGGTATAGTATATTTTTTTCTGTCTGTGCTGATCACATATGTATAATATATTATCTAATATATTGAAAAAGGTTCAGTAGAAAGGTGTATTAACACAGGCTAGGGGCAGCAGCCATTCCACAAACATAAAATAAATCAAAATGCACACTAAAGATTAATGTATGCAAAATAAGGCAATTTGAATTGAGGAAAGATAAGGATACTTATGAACAGAAAGACATAAATAGTATCTTACCTTTGCCATTTTATGTTCATTAATCATTGTATGAGTATATATTGAAATACTTCTATAATCAATTGTTCTTGCATCACATGATAGTGTTTCCTGTTTCCCCATTTTTCGTCTCCTGAACACCATTTAAAAAACTGTAAAGCCACATTCGCTTATTTATAGGTAAATGGATTCACTCTCACTGAGAAGGGTTGAAAGATGTTGCCTATGTAATTTTTCTGACTCGATTCAATCAGCTATGATATTCTGATTGAAGTGTCAGTCTTCTAAATTGACCATTGGGCTCCTGTGAAACTACCATATGCAATTTACAAGATCTGACTTCATAACAGAAGGCTTTTACACACAGGGTGCAGAGTGCACATGTTTTCAGAGTACTTCAACTTTTCTTTTTTCTTTTTTATCTCATACAGTATCTTAGGAGAATAATGCCAAGGAAGAACAAGAGGCCTTTCACTGCTAAAAAGCCCCCCCCACCCCACCCCTTCTGTGTTGTCCATCACAAATTAGGTTTGAGTCTAATTTTGACAGATGCAGATACAAAACACTTAAACTTTTAAAAAACAGATGAGCCAGACAGAAAATCTGATGCAGGAATTGTAAACCAGATCCAGTACATTTCAAAAATAACAGTAAATTGAACAACAAACAAGTGGGTAGGTAAATATATATATAATATAACTTCAAAGCTTTTACCTAAGGGTCATTGTGCTTCCATTCTGTTTGAAAAGTGAAAATAATGTGAATTTTAATCCAAGTAGGCTATGGTGTATTAAAACTTCAGATGCATATCACGGGACCGCTTATTCTTAATGGTAAAGGTCTGATTTTTCAGACGTCAGTTTGTATTTCATGACCTTTTAATTGCTGGACTACATTATAATTATCTTAAGCTATACAGATAATAGTTTAACACCAAAACAAGAAAGAAATCTTAAAAATCTGTTTACTGGTATAAAAATAAGAATAATATAATGACATTGTGGCTTTACAACCTTAAATAAGTGTTAAAAATAAATTCTTCTGGACTTATTCTGATTTTTCTTCTTTTTTTGGTTGCTGAAGTACCTTTATTTTTATAGCTAGTTTACAAAAGAGATGGCTGATTTCGTCCTAATTTTAATCATGTAAATCATGGGGTTTCATTGGTCTAATCTAGCTAGTGGATTTGCCAAACTTTTTTTGCAATATTCAAATGTCTAACTTTTTTTTTTTTTTTTTCTGGCGATCCACTTATTTCCACAATTACATCTAAACTGGCAACTGATATAATTGGGTTCTGAATAATTCACTGCATGATTTTACAAACTCTACCTTCTAAGTGAAGTGAAGAAAATAATGATTATTTCTGCTTTGCCTGTATTTGGGTTGGTAACCACATAAAATGCATGAGAAAAAAAACTTGATCCAACCTTCAGTCTGACATATAAATATTAATAACTTTTTAGTATGAGTAAAAAACCCAGAAGTTCAGCTCATTTTTTTTAAACACTTCAACATAAGGTTGAGAAAAAAAAAGAATAAAATGATTTTAAAGTACTCTGATTTGTTCCCTTATGGTGATGTCATTAAAGACAAAGTAGAGTAGAAGCTAGAAGTATGAGTGTAAATTTTATCTAATGTAAATGAAGGTTTACATCAAAATACCAAAACAAAAATGAAATTAGTAATTAAATCCAACTTAAGTGACAAACAATATATTAAGTTTGATAGATGTTACAAAATAAAGTTCTGGCTGGTAAATTTTCACTAATAGCAAGTCTTTATTAGATATGAAAATATGAAATCGGTAGGCTATTTCTGAAGCTATAGACTTTGGTAAGTGGCTTTCAGGCCAGTTTAAGGAGTAACATGAATCTTCTTTTGGGAATATTTCCCTGACATATTCTCTACATAACACAATTCAGAAAACGCTTACCCTCATCTCCAGGCATGTCACGTGGGTTTGGTAGCCTGGAGCCGTGGCAGAAGCCTCCTACAGGACAAAGCCCTTGGAGCAGGAGAGACACTGTGGGCCTTGTTCCCTTTCTGCCGGCTCCATGTCAAATGGGTGTTTGCTTTCTGGGAGGATGAGAGACCCCCCAGGAGGGGCACTTAATTCAACGACACATAAAACCCGGATCTCGGTGGCCAAATATGGTTTTAACGTTATTCTGAACTTTTACCATTTACAAAAAAAAAAAAATAAAAAATGTAATATTTATTCTTTTAAAAACAGATTATGTTAAAAGCTTTTAACCAGTTATATAGATTCTATTGGATAGTCCTCATGGCATTTTGTTATTTTTAATTTAATCTTTGCAGTCTCAGAGGCTGAAACAAAATAGGTAAATGAGAAATACAGAGAATGTAAAAATAAGAAGTTTGCATCAGGTTTAGTTGGATACCAATACATGAAAAAGTAGGAAAATGATTGATAAAGAACCTAAAAACAAAAGCTGAGAATCCTCAACTCAAATTGTGGTTGGGTTTTCAATATTTCTTTTTAGTAAGGTCAACTTGTTCGATCTTATACGGTAGAGAACAAAAGTCAGCTTCATGTAAAAATAACAACATTTGTGTTGTAAGCAGATCATGTACATTTTTAGGTTTCTAAAAACAAAAAAACAAACTGTAGTTGTATCCATTTAGAACAAAAAGTATTTAATCGGCAAATAATATCCCAAAAAAAAAAATTCAGCAAAGAAGATGATGTTAAAAGTTAAATATGCAATTAATGGGCTCTCAGCAGATTCAAAGCATATCAAAGACTAACTCAATGATGTTGCAGTTGTGCAGAGGATTGCTCTAGTCTTGCAACATGAGTAGCCAGCCACAAGTATTTCTCCTGACAATGTGATGGATCCCCAAGCCTGAGGATGTAATGTGTGAAGATTAGGGTGCAGATATAATTATGTTATCCTGTTTAGAGTGTAAACGTTGCATGGGTATTTGCTGTATGAAACATTTGTTACATCTAAGAATTTCAGTCTAGAAGTCAATTATCATTGCCAAGCATTATGGGTTACATGAATAACACTAATATTAAAATAAGACACCTTTTGTACTTGAGATATTAATACCCTATAACATTCAAATGTATTTCTTTAAGGGCTCCAATTCAGGACTAGAATTATAAACCGATTGTGGAAAAAACTCTCAAAACATAGTTTCATATTTTGTTTTATTTTTACTCATTAGAATTTGAGAAAATGGCTCAAACAAGCCCAACAGAAAATATTGATGATCTTGATAGAGTTGCTAGGTGTGATGTTTAGCAGCGTTGAGTGCAGTTGCTTTTCTGTCTTCGCTGAAATGTCCCCAGCGTCTGTCTCGGTCTCACCAGTGTCCTTGCTAACGCCCTCGGGTGAACCAAGCCATGTCAAACCTGTATCCATCAATCACTCAGCGCCAGCCATGAGGGGGACAGAGGGGCTGGCAGTGATGGAGGGATGAGGGCAGTGAAGAAGAGGGTAATGGGAAAGGTAAAATAGAGCCAGTAGTTCACCCTCTCAGAGTATTTTTCCTTACTGATGTCTCCCTCCATTTACAGCCTGAAAAAATTCCAGACTCTCAAAGACTTTGGAGTCAGTTGTCAGGTCAGAAAAGGCACTCGCAACTGAATCTAATCAAAACACTCATAGACCTAAATAGATATTTAAGGAGAGGAAAGTCAGTAAAAAGTGGATCTAAGTAGAGGAGGATAGAAAACTAACATGAGACGAAACAGAAAGGAAAAGAAGCTGGGGGGCAAAAAAGAAAATGAGAACAGAAAAATAACATGAGATTGTGAGAAAATGAGAGCCAAAAGGAAGAGGTGTCAACAGTGGATGAGCCAGCAGGTACATGTGTGTCCAGGAGAATGAAGTGGGACTGTCATAGCCTTAACTTCCCCCATGGGTCGCCTCTGATTAATTGCCCATTCAGGGCTTGTGATGGCGACTACCTTAACCAAGACTCCCCAGACACTCACCCATATCCCATTCTCCATCGGAGCACTCCTCTTCTCCAGTGTAACTTCCAGGCTGACCGCCCCTCTTTGGCTATAATTAGGTGACTTTTTTTCTTTTTTACTTTCAAACCCATCTATTTTTTTTTTTCTCGTCATTTTTTTCTTTTTTTTTCATCATTTTCCGTCTGCTACAAATAACCTTACATCAGCACCCCTTTCACCTTGCCGTCGGGGGATAATGTCTCTCTATGGGAGAGAGATTTTGGAACAAAAGCGGGGAGACTGAAAACAGCATGATATGCAGTGTGTTCCCCCCTGTGTGTTTACACATGCTCTGGTGACTAGCTGAGATAAAGCACCCCTGTCACAGGTAAACACTAAAGCACAGCAAAGCAAAATGGCAAGGTTGACTTTAGACCTGCTATGCACTTACTCAGCTCTTCTCTTATTTGATATAGTCTCATATCATCAAACACATCCTTTGATTTAAGCATCACCCACTCTCATAATATAAGGATTTTTTTTTTACATTTGTCCTTGTCAAAGAGAAAAAAAATATTAAAAACAACAACTTGTCATCACCAAGTGAAATAGCTTGACAATAAATTACATTTTCACCATTAATTATAGCTTGACTATGAGTAATACAAATCCCTTTGTTCTCTTTTTTTGCAGCAGAACTGTGGCATCCAACTGGATGGCTATATACCAGCCCCCAAAAGCAGCCAAGGTCAATTGCCTTCCTGGTCCTCTCATCTTGTGCTTTATGTACCTTCACATTGAGGGAAAAAGAGCTGCGCTATTTCTGCTCTGCTGCAAGGTGACTGCTGCTTTGCAGGAATGATGGTCGCACTAATGCAGCTGGTAGCTGTGTTTCAATCTTGGTTTCCTCATTGAAATAATAGTTTCACAATAAGTGTTAGAAAATTTGTCAATATAAAGACAGATGCTTCTTCTCCTAATTATGTGTTATGACTCTGATCTAATAGTTGATAGATCCTTTGAAAGAATTTACAACTTGATTAAACAAAACCTTTTCCAAGTTTATGTACAGAAGGTACTCTTTCCAAAATTTCACATTCTGTCACATTATCACAAACCTTAATTGTATTGAGTACTTTTAGGAAAGGATCAACAAAAAGTGCTGCGTTTTTGTGAATTGGTAAAGGAAAAAAACATACCTGAGAGAAAAAAAAAATAAACAAAAAGAGACACTGAAAAAGGATTCGTGAGTAACTCACCCCAAGTCACATTTCTTTGCAGATGAACTGCATACATATTGCCCTGAGTGCTACTTAATGTTAAAGTGAAAGACTTAAAGATTTTAGAGACCGGCTGATATAATGTGATATTAGTTTTTTAGCCAATATCAGAATGTTACCCGATATTAATGTCAGATAGGGAAACCCCTACAGAAATAGCTTTTTTGCACCACAAGACTCCACAAAATGTAGGTTGTGTTCTTAACAGAAATCTGCTTAAATTTCTCCAAAACATTTTCCCTGAAATATTTGGTGTGTTCCTGGGTGTTTCATGATATTTTTTTATTACAACAGTCCTCTAACAAACCCTGAGACATTCTAAGATAGGGATGTATTTATACTGCAATTAAAATACACATATTTATTAAGTATGTGTTTTTATATTTCATGCACTGGATTTGATTTAAAGGTGCATTAGCAAAGGGGAGGACAAAAGATTATGGCATACTTTAAAAATATGTTTTGTAAAGACAACTGAAAATCCAAGCATCCTTTTTCTTACATTTAAATTTGTATTATGTACCACACACATTCCTCATAAAAAACCTGAATATTATTATAAAGATCACTGCAAAACACATGTCATGATAGATATCAAGTGCTATGACAGGCTGCCAATATATGGGTTTCTCGAGAGCTAAAATAAATAATATTATATCAAATAATAATTCCACAAAGCAGGGAGATTCAGCTACTTCAAAATATATAAACTCTATATAAAACTTAAAACTTGATCAATATTCATATCAAAACATCGGAAACAAGTTTCTGAGAACTAATCAGATCTTTTAAACAGAAACTGTAATCATTCTAAAAAAAAGGAAGTATTTTGACACATTTAAGAAATGATTACACTGCTATAATTCCAGGGTGAAAGTTGAAAAACATTTCTAGCTTGTGCAAAATAAAAACTACATTTAGAATATTACCTTTAGTTTTCAAATATTTTCTCTCTATCCTCTTTTTGTTTCTGCTTGTTGTATGGCTTATCTTTCCCTTTATTATTTCACTCTTCACATGAAAAGAATAAATGTGGCCTAAATCTTAAGCTTCGGATAAAAAACTCATTTTGTTCAGTTATTTTCTGCATTTTTCATACATATTCAGATATGTAATTATTCTGATCACTGATGGCATCTGAGCAATATTTATCCAGATCATCATATCTAAATTATGGCGTTTTCCCTGTGTGTGGTAAATACCACAAATATTTCATGATTTCTGTTATTTCTTATAAAAATGATTGCACCTTTGGCGCTGTCACTTTTCAATTCTGCCTAGATTAAATGTTTTCCAACCAAGTCTGTAAATTTCTCCCACCTCTATCCCCTACTTGCTCCCAGTCGTCTCCTTACAGCTGCTATGACTGACTGCAACTCATTTATAACAGGTCACAAACACCAAGTGCTTTATTTAAAAAAGGAAATCCCAATTCGCCCCATCCTACTCTCATACAATTGAAAAATCATTCAGCAAGAAAAGCACGGATTTCACACTGCCCCATTAATTGAAGGCCAGTAGCACCCGAAAACATAGCAATGGAGAATTAAGCCATTTGCATCAAGTAGGAAGACATATGAGGTAGATTGGTCACATATTTAATTCTGCTTCAGTTGAAAAGTTTACACAAAGCACAATATTTAGTGAAGTTCAATGTCCTGGACCACAATTGTAGAATTACAGCTGTCGGTTTTGTTAAGTGCACTCGGTTTCAGAGCACTCAGTCAAATATTTGTCTACAGAAAATAATCACAAATTGTAAACTAGATTTAAAGTCTGACGTTTAAGAAGTATATTTAGAGTTTAAGTAGTTGTAGTGTGTGTCAGCCTCTCTTATATCTATAGAGGCCCTTACATTTTTTTTGTCAACTTGTATAGCAGATGATTTAGAGAATAGGAATTTTGCTATACTCTCCCAGTTTTTGGTGATTGATTAATTGAACAGTTCCTTGAGCCACATATGAAAATCTGTGGAAGTTGTGTTAAAGCCTAACCCTGCCTTAAGCAAAAAAAGAACAGCTGGAGTTATGCAAAAAAAAAAAGTTTTTTAATTGGGTAACTTCAGAATGCAGATGGGGAACTGGATTATATCGAGAGACATCTGAAAAAATGAAAATATTTAGAATTGATCGTTTCATCAAAATTTCGCCGAAACTCAGTTCTTCTAAAGCATAAAAAATTTACATGATTGGAATTAGGCTGAAATACTGAAAACTTTAGAAGCAGTTACTAATGTATTGTCTTTGTGTTGTTCTATCCAATCCAAGGGCACCGGAAATGTTTTACATATTTATTCAGATGCACAAAATACCCATATCAAGATTTTACATGAAGCTAGCATTTCGTTGTCCATATCATTCAAATCCTTCTGTAATTACATTGTACATGCAGATTAGAGATGAATATTTTAGAGGGGATTACTAAAAGCGGAAAGAGACGGCAAAGGAAGGAGTTGAGAGAAATCAGCCCTCTAACATACACCCACATACGGAACTGCATGAAAAGCTCGTTTGAAGGTGGAGCTAGTCTTTCATGCCCAAGTTGTCAGCCTATTATCATCCTTTCATATATTTGCCACCATTATTAACTGTGAGCGGTAATAGAAAAAAATAACACAAAAAGTGAGAATAACACACATCACTCCAATATGTCAGACTGTCTCTTCAGAGGGAAGGTAAAAAAAAAAAAGAAAGAAAAAAAAAGCAGACCGACTCTTATCATCAAACTCTCATTCTAAGCTGCAGCGGTAATGAGTGTGTCTTAACAAAGATTAGCCATAATTTCCATTGTCATTTTAATGCTCCCACATTATGTGGAGGCTTACAAAGCCAAAGATGAAGGGAGAGGGTGGGCGGAGGAAGACGAACAAGCAGACAGTGGAGCAGAGAGAGAGTCTCAGGAGCTTGCTTGGTCTTGTCAGTCACCCTCCATCCCTCCAACCCAAGCTTTTGCGAGCACACTGATGGACACAATCCGCACACACGTAAACACACATTCACCCAGACCACGTATGCTCTCCGTGCACATTGTCACTGCATTTTGAATCCCTCAAAATGTGGTTGTCAAAAAAAAGGTCGGTGCCTGAAAGCCTCCTGCAGTCCTCCAGCAGGATAGACGGGCTTATTGTTAAAACAGTAGCAGCCACAACAAAAGGGATCAAAAGCTTTACAAACTGACAGACATACATGGCATGTTCCATCCGCAGACAACTATATTGTTTAGCGAACATGGAAGTGAAGCTTTCAAAGCCCTAGAACATGTCCATTTGCTCCTACTATGTAGTGAACACTCAGGATGACGGCAGGGTGTGTGGGTGTATGTGTAAATGTGTGGGAGTGAGTCTTGCTTTATGTTTGCCAAAGTATGTCATGAGCTGGCATCAGTTAGCTCTGAGAGCTATAAGTGGATTAAATAAAAAACAAACAAAGAGGATTTTAGATAATGTTGCTAAGATTTTCTAATTTTTTGATTATAGAATTTTAAAAAGTCAAGGGAGAAACATTGACAGACTGGATGGATGGATGGATGGATGGATGGATGGATGGATGGATGGATGG
>JAGKQL010003093.1:0-26451 GCA_018398635.1 Cyprinodon brontotheroides | reverse complement strand
CCATCCATCCATCCATCCATCCATCCATCCATCCATCCATCCATCCAGTCTGTCAATGTTTCTCCCTTGACTTTTTAAAATTCTATAATCAAAAAATTAGAAAATCTTAGCAACATTATCTAAAATCCTCTTTGTTTGTTTTTTATTTAATCCACTTATAGCTCTCAGAGCTAACTGATGCCAGCTCATGACATACTTTGGCAAACATAAAGCAAGACTCACTCCCACACATTTACACATACACCCACACACCCTGCCGTCATCCTGAGTGTTCACTACATAGTAGGAGCAAATGGACATGTTCTAGGGCTTTGAAAGCTTCACTTCCATGTTCGCTAAACAATATAGTTGTCTGCGGATGGAACATGCCATGTATGTCTGTCAGTTTGTAAAGCTTTTGATCCCTTTTGTTGTGGCTGCTACTGTTTTAACAATAAGCCCGTCTATCCTGCTGGAGGACTGCAGGAGGCTTTCAGGCACCGACCTTTTTTTTGACAACCACATTTTGAGGGATTCAAAATGCAGTGACAATGTGCACGGAGAGCATACGTGGTCTGGGTGAATGTGTGTTTACGTGTGTGCGGATTGTGTCCATCAGTGTGCTCGCAAAAGCTTGGGTTGGAGGGATGGAGGGTGACTGACAAGACCAAGCAAGCTCCTGAGACTCTCTCTCTGCTCCACTGTCTGCTTGTTCGTCTTCCTCCGCCCACCCTCTCCCTTCATCTTTGGCTTTGTAAGCCTCCACATAATGTGGGAGCATTAAAATGACAATGGAAATTATGGCTAATCTTTGTTAAGACACACTCATTACCGCTGCAGCTTAGAATGAGAGTTTGATGATAAGAGTCGGTCTGCTTTTTTTTTCTTTCTTTTTTTTTTTTACCTTCCCTCTGAAGAGACAGTCTGACATATTGGAGTGATGTGTGTTATTCTCACTTTTTGTGTTATTTTTTTCTATTACCGCTCACAGTTAATAATGGTGGCAAATATATGAAAGGATGATAATAGGCTGACAACTTGGGCATGAAAGACTAGCTCCACCTTCAAACGAGCTTTTCATGCAGTTCCGTATGTGGGTGTATGTTAGAGGGCTGATTTCTCTCAACTCCTTCCTTTGCCGTCTCTTTCCGCTTTTAGTAATCCCCTCTAAAATATTCATCTCTAATCTGCATGTACAATGTAATTACAGAAGGATTTGAATGATATGGACAACGAAATGCTAGCTTCATGTAAAATCTTGATATGGGTATTTTGTGCATCTGAATAAATATGTAAAACATTTCCGGTGCCCTTGGATTGGATAGAACAACACAAAGACAATACATTAGTAACTGCTTCTAAAGTTTTCAGTATTTCAGCCTAATTCCAATCATGTAAATTTTTTATGCTTTAGAAGAACTGAGTTTCGGCGAAATTTTGATGAAACGATCAATTCTAAATATTTTCATTTTTTCAGATGTCTCTCGATATAATCCAGTTCCCCATCTGCATTCTGAAGTTACCCAATTAAAAAACTTTTTTTTTTTGCATAACTCCAGCTGTTCTTTTTTTGCTTAAGGCAGGGTTAGGCTTTAACACAACTTCCACAGATTTTCATATGTGGCTCAAGGAACTGTTCAATTAATCAATCACCAAAAACTGGGAGAGTATAGCAAAATTCCTATTCTCTAAATCATCTGCTATACAAGTTGACAAAAAAAATGTAAGGGCCTCTATAGATATAAGAGAGGCTGACACACACTACAACTACTTAAACTCTAAATATACTTCTTAAACGTCAGACTTTAAATCTAGTTTACAATTTGTGATTATTTTCTGTAGACAAATATTTGACTGAGTGCTCTGAAACCGAGTGCACTTAACAAAACCGACAGCTGTAATTCTACAATTGTGGTCCAGGACATTGAACTTCACTAAATATTGTGCTTTGTGTAAACTTTTCAACTGAAGCAGAATTAAATATGTGACCAATCTACCTCATATGTCTTCCTACTTGATGCAAATGGCTTAATTCTCCATTGCTATGTTTTCGGGTGCTACTGGCCTTCAATTAATGGGGCAGTGTGAAATCCGTGCTTTTCTTGCTGAATGATTTTTCAATTGTATGAGAGTAGGATGGGGCGAATTGGGATTTCCTTTTTTAAATAAAGCACTTGGTGTTTGTGACCTGTTATAAATGAGTTGCAGTCAGTCATAGCAGCTGTAAGGAGACGACTGGGAGCAAGTAGGGGATAGAGGTGGGAGAAATTTACAGACTTGGTTGGAAAACATTTAATCTAGGCAGAATTGAAAAGTGACAGCGCCAAAGGTGCAATCATTTTTATAAGAAATAACAGAAATCATGAAATATTTGTGGTATTTACCACACACAGGGAAAACGCCATAATTTAGATATGATGATCTGGATAAATATTGCTCAGATGCCATCAGTGATCAGAATAATTACATATCTGAATATGTATGAAAAATGCAGAAAATAACTGAACAAAATGAGTTTTTTATCCGAAGCTTAAGATTTAGGCCACATTTATTCTTTTCATGTGAAGAGTGAAATAATAAAGGGAAAGATAAGCCATACAACAAGCAGAAACAAAAAGAGGATAGAGAGAAAATATTTGAAAACTAAAGGTAATATTCTAAATGTAGTTTTTATTTTGCACAAGCTAGAAATGTTTTTCAACTTTCACCCTGGAATTATAGCAGTGTAATCATTTCTTAAATGTGTCAAAATACTTCCTTTTTTTTAGAATGATTACAGTTTCTGTTTAAAAGATCTGATTAGTTCTCAGAAACTTGTTTCCGATGTTTTGATATGAATATTGATCAAGTTTTAAGTTTTATATAGAGTTTATATATTTTGAAGTAGCTGAATCTCCCTGCTTTGTGGAATTATTATTTGATATAATATTATTTATTTTAGCTCTCGAGAAACCCATATATTGGCAGCCTGTCATAGCACTTGATATCTATCATGACATGTGTTTTGCAGTGATCTTTATAATAATATTCAGGTTTTTTATGAGGAATGTGTGTGGTACATAATACAAATTTAAATGTAAGAAAAAGGATGCTTGGATTTTCAGTTGTCTTTACAAAACATATTTTTAAAGTATGCCATAATCTTTTGTCCTCCCCTTTGCTAATGCACCTTTAAATCAAATCCAGTGCATGAAATATAAAAACACATACTTAATAAATATGTGTATTTTAATTGCAGTATAAATACATCCCTATCTTAGAATGTCTCAGGGTTTGTTAGAGGACTGTTGTAATAAAAAAATATCATGAAACACCCAGGAACACACCAAATATTTCAGGGAAAATGTTTTGGAGAAATTTAAGCAGATTTCTGTTAAGAACACAACCTACATTTTGTGGAGTCTTGTGGTGCAAAAAAGCTATTTCTGTAGGGGTTTCCCTATCTGACATTAATATCGGGTAACATTCTGATATTGGCTAAAAAACTAATATCACATTATATCAGCCGGTCTCTAAAATCTTTAAGTCTTTCACTTTAACATTAAGTAGCACTCAGGGCAATATGTATGCAGTTCATCTGCAAAGAAATGTGACTTGGGGTGAGTTACTCACGAATCCTTTTTCAGTGTCTCTTTTTGTTTATTTTTTTTTTCTCTCAGGTATGTTTTTTTCCTTTACCAATTCACAAAAACGCAGCACTTTTTGTTGATCCTTTCCTAAAAGTACTCAATACAATTAAGGTTTGTGATAATGTGACAGAATGTGAAATTTTGGAAAGAGTACCTTCTGTACATAAACTTGGAAAAGGTTTTGTTTAATCAAGTTGTAAATTCTTTCAAAGGATCTATCAACTATTAGATCAGAGTCATAACACATAATTAGGAGAAGAAGCATCTGTCTTTATATTGACAAATTTTCTAACACTTATTGTGAAACTATTATTTCAATGAGGAAACCAAGATTGAAACACAGCTACCAGCTGCATTAGTGCGACCATCATTCCTGCAAAGCAGCAGTCACCTTGCAGCAGAGCAGAAATAGCGCAGCTCTTTTTCCCTCAATGTGAAGGTACATAAAGCACAAGATGAGAGGACCAGGAAGGCAATTGACCTTGGCTGCTTTTGGGGGCTGGTATATAGCCATCCAGTTGGATGCCACAGTTCTGCTGCAAAAAAAGAGAACAAAGGGATTTGTATTACTCATAGTCAAGCTATAATTAATGGTGAAAATGTAATTTATTGTCAAGCTATTTCACTTGGTGATGACAAGTTGTTGTTTTTAATATTTTTTTTCTCTTTGACAAGGACAAATGTAAAAAAAAAATCCTTATATTATGAGAGTGGGTGATGCTTAAATCAAAGGATGTGTTTGATGATATGAGACTATATCAAATAAGAGAAGAGCTGAGTAAGTGCATAGCAGGTCTAAAGTCAACCTTGCCATTTTGCTTTGCTGTGCTTTAGTGTTTACCTGTGACAGGGGTGCTTTATCTCAGCTAGTCACCAGAGCATGTGTAAACACACAGGGGGGAACACACTGCATATCATGCTGTTTTCAGTCTCCCCGCTTTTGTTCCAAAATCTCTCTCCCATAGAGAGACATTATCCCCCGACGGCAAGGTGAAAGGGGTGCTGATGTAAGGTTATTTGTAGCAGACGGAAAATGATGAAAAAAAAAGAAAAAAATGACGAGAAAAAAAAAAATAGATGGGTTTGAAAGTAAAAAAGAAAAAAAGTCACCTAATTATAGCCAAAGAGGGGCGGTCAGCCTGGAAGTTACACTGGAGAAGAGGAGTGCTCCGATGGAGAATGGGATATGGGTGAGTGTCTGGGGAGTCTTGGTTAAGGTAGTCGCCATCACAAGCCCTGAATGGGCAATTAATCAGAGGCGACCCATGGGGGAAGTTAAGGCTATGACAGTCCCACTTCATTCTCCTGGACACACATGTACCTGCTGGCTCATCCACTGTTGACACCTCTTCCTTTTGGCTCTCATTTTCTCACAATCTCATGTTATTTTTCTGTTCTCATTTTCTTTTTTGCCCCCCAGCTTCTTTTCCTTTCTGTTTCGTCTCATGTTAGTTTTCTATCCTCCTCTACTTAGATCCACTTTTTACTGACTTTCCTCTCCTTAAATATCTATTTAGGTCTATGAGTGTTTTGATTAGATTCAGTTGCGAGTGCCTTTTCTGACCTGACAACTGACTCCAAAGTCTTTGAGAGTCTGGAATTTTTTCAGGCTGTAAATGGAGGGAGACATCAGTAAGGAAAAATACTCTGAGAGGGTGAACTACTGGCTCTATTTTACCTTTCCCATTACCCTCTTCTTCACTGCCCTCATCCCTCCATCACTGCCAGCCCCTCTGTCCCCCTCATGGCTGGCGCTGAGTGATTGATGGATACAGGTTTGACATGGCTTGGTTCACCCGAGGGCGTTAGCAAGGACACTGGTGAGACCGAGACAGACGCTGGGGACATTTCAGCGAAGACAGAAAAGCAACTGCACTCAACGCTGCTAAACATCACACCTAGCAACTCTATCAAGATCATCAATATTTTCTGTTGGGCTTGTTTGAGCCATTTTCTCAAATTCTAATGAGTAAAAATAAAACAAAATATGAAACTATGTTTTGAGAGTTTTTTCCACAATCGGTTTATAATTCTAGTCCTGAATTGGAGCCCTTAAAGAAATACATTTGAATGTTATAGGGTATTAATATCTCAAGTACAAAAGGTGTCTTATTTTAATATGTGCCTCATGCAGGTAAGCCATAATGCTTGGCAATGATAATTAACTTCTTAGACTGTGATTCTTAGATGTAAGGAATGTTTCATACAGCAAATACCCATGCAACGTTTACACTCTAAACAGGATAACATAATTATATCTGCACCCTAATCTTCACACATTACATCCTCAGGCTTGGGGATCCATCACATTGTCAGGAGAAATACTTGTGGCTGGCTACTCATGTTGCAAGACTAGAGCAATCCTCTGCACAACTGCAACATCATTGAGTTAGTCTTTGATATGCTTTGAATCTGCTGAGAGCCCATTAATTGCATATTTAACTTTTAACATCATCTTCTTTGCTGAATTTTTTTTTTTGGGATATTATTTGCCGATTAAATACTTTTTGTTCTAAATGGATACAACTACAGTTTGTTTTTTTGTTTTTAGAAACCTAAAAATGTACATGATCTGCTTACAACACAAATGTTGTTATTTTTACATGAAGCTGACTTTTGTTCTCTACCGTATAAGATCGAACAAGTTGACCTTACTAAAAAGAAATATTGAAAACCCAACCACAATTTGAGTTGAGGATTCTCAGCTTTTGTTTTTAGGTTCTTTATCAATCATTTTCCTACTTTTTCATGTATTGGTATCCAACTAAACCTGATGCAAACTTCTTATTTTTACATTCTCTGTATTTCTCATTTACCTATTTTGTTTCAGCCTCTGAGACTGCAAAGATTAAATTAAAAATAACAAAAATGCCATGAGGACTATCAATAGAATCTATATAACTGGTTAAAAGCTTTTAACATAATCTGTTTTAAAAAGAATAAATATTACATTTTTTATTTTTTTTTTTTGTAAATGGTAAAGTTCAAGAATAACGTTAAAACCATATTTGGCCACGAGATCCGGGTTTTGTATTCGTTGAATTAAGTGCCCTCCTGGGGTCTCTCATCCTCCCAGAAGGCAACGCCCATTTGACATGGAGCCGGCAGAAGGAACAAGGCCCACAGTGTCTCTATAGCTCCAAAGGGCTTTGTCTGTGGAAGGCTTCTGCCCGCGACTCCAGGCGCTACCAAACCCACGTGACATGCCTGGAGATGAGGGTAAGCGTTTACTGAATTGTGTTATGTGAAATATGTCAGGGAAATATTCCCAAGAAGATTCATGTACTTTCATAAACTGGCCTGAAAGCCACTTGCAAAGTCTATAGCCCAGAAATAGCCTAGATTTCATATTTTCATATTTAATAAAGACTTGCTTTTAGTGAAAACCCTACTTTCAGCCAGAACTTTTTATTTTGTAAATACCTTCTATCAAACTTAATATATTGTTTCTTTCGTCACTTAAGTTGGATTTCCAATTACTACTTCCTTTTGTTTTGGTGGCTTTGATGTAAAACCTTCACTATTGTATAAAAATTTACACCATAATTTCTAGCTTCTACTCTACCAAGTTCTTAATGCATTTATCTACTTGACCATAAGGGAACAAATCAGAGTACTTTAAAATATTTATTCTTTTTTTTTCAACCTATGTTGAAGTGTTTAAAAAAATGAGCTGAACTTCTGGCTTTTTTACTGGATACTCAAAAGTTACAATATTTATATGTCAGACTGAGGTTGGATCAAGTTTTTCATGCATTTTATGGCACAACCCAAATACAGGCAAAAGCAGAAATAATCATTTTATTTCTACCACTTAGAAGGTAGAGTTTGTGTGTACCATGCAGTGAATTGGTTCAGAACCCACTATATCAGCTGCCGCTTAGATGTAATCGTGGGTACCAAGTGGGATCACCGTGCTGTAATATTTCAAATATTGCAAAAAAGTTTGGGCAAAACTACCAGCTGTTTAGACCAATGAAACTCATGATTTACATGATAAATTAGGATCTAAATCAGCCATCTTCTTTTGTAAACCAGTTACAAAGGCCTAGTGCTGCGCTCAGCAACCAAAAAAGCAGCAGTGTCCTCAGAATAAGTCCAGAAGAAATTTATTTTAACACTTATTTACAGTCAGAAGCCACAAATGCAAATGTCATTATATTTTTCTTGGCTTTATATACCGGTCGTCAGATTTTTAAGATTTCTTCTTTGTTTTTGGTGTTAAACTATTATCTGTATAGCTTAAGATAATTATAATGTAGTCCAGCAATTAAAAGGTCATGAAAATACAAACTGGACGCCTGAAAATCAGACCTTACCATTAAGAATTTTAAGCGGTCCCGTGATATGCATCTGAAGTTTTTTAATACACCATAGCCTACTTGGATTAAAATTCACATTATTCTCACTTTTCAAACAGAATAGCTAATAATGAACCTTAGGTAAAAGCTTTAAAGTTATATATATTTTTTACCTACCCAATTTGATTGTCGCATTTGTTGTTCAATTTAGTGTTATTTTGAAATGTGCCTGGATCTGATTTGCAATTCCTTAAGGCCAGAGATTTTCTGTCTGGCTCATCTGTTTTTAAAAAGTTTATGTTTTGTATCTGCATCTGTCAAAATTAGAATCAAACCTTATTTGTGATGTAATGCTCACAGAAGGGGTGCGGATGGGGGGCTTTTAGTCGCGGAAAGCCTCTTTGTTCTTCCCAAGCATTTTCTCCTAAGATATGAGATAAAAATAAAAGAAGAGTTGAAGTACTCTGAAACATAAAGTCTGCACCCTGTGTGTAAAAGCCTTCTGTTAGTTTTATCTTGTAAATTGTATAGGGTGTTTCACGTGAGCCCAATGGTCAATTTAGAAGACTGACACTTCAATCAGAATATCATAGCTGATTGAATCGAGTCAGAAAAATTACATAGGCAACATCTTTCAACCCTTCTCAGTGAGAGTGAATCCATTTACCTATAAATAAGCGAATGTGGCTTTACAGTTTTTTAAATGGTGTTCAGGAGACGAAAAATGGGGAAACAGGAAACACTATCATGTGATGCAAGAACAATTGATTATAGAAGTATTTCAATATATACTCATACAATGATTAATGAACATAAAATGGCAAAGGTAAGATACTATTTATGTCTTTCTGTTCATAAGTATCCTTATCTTTCCTCAATTCAAATTGCCTTATTTTGCATACATTAATCTTTAGTGTGCATTTTGATTTATTTTATGTTTGTGGAATGGCTGCTGCCCCTAGCCTGTGTTAATACACCTTTCTACTGAACCTTTTTCAATATATTAGATAATATATTATACATATGTGATCAGCACAGACAGAAAAAAATATACTATACCTGGAATTCTTTACCTCTTTAAGGTGCTCCTTGATTTAAAATGCAAAAAATGTTTAAAATAAGAATGAATATAAATCTTTTTGACTCAAGTTGAGTAGACAGTAGTTCTTTTTAGATTTAGTTTGCTTATTTCACTTAATTTTTTTCCATTTGTTAAGTAGATACCCTCTACTCAGAAGGGCGCACATTTCCACACTTTCGTATTAAAACTATGATTGTCATGAAAATATTCCAGGGAAAATTGGATTTATCCTTTTTGTGCTGCGAAAATCTTCCAATCTCTGTCTGCATAAGTTGATGAGTACATTGTGTATATGTCACCTCCGGTGTTCTCAGAGATATAGGTGGCTGTCTGAGCAGTAAGCACAACAACAACAGGTGTCTTCTGCTCTCCATTTCACTGCCACCTACCACACTTCAAGCTTTTGCTCTTTGTCTTGTTTGGCAGCAATGCAAAGTCAATAGGATGAATAAAACATACCTGAATCAGAACCCTCTACCCAGGGAAATGTCAAGCTGTCAGTACAGCAATGGGAAACCATAGGACCTTTCCCAGGGGCCTTGACAGTTTATTGTGTAGTCTCTACAAAAATGCAGCCAGGAGGTTGGTTTCTTTGTGCACCTAAAATACGGCAACTTGACTCCACTTCGGAACTCACTATGATGTCATGCTCCTACATGTTTTTAAGATATACACTCCTTTTGCTGGAAAAATCTAGACATCCAGTGCTCCTGCAGGGGCTTTTTCAAATAGGGACTTCTGTACACCAGTACTAATGCTCAGACCTTAACTACTTTTGCTTAAATGCATCATCTGAACTGCATATGGTGAGTTCATTTAAAAAATTCTTCGGTCTCCCTACTGGAATAACTGCCATTTAACACCCCTTACTACACATTACACAACACCCATCACAGCCTGCGGTGGTGGTAGCTAACCCCTCTGCGGCTAATTAGCTTTTGAATTAGGTCTGAGGTCTAGTTTAATTGAAGCTACCATGAGGAGGTTGAAACTTAACAGCAACTCCAGCAGCAGCAGCTGCCAAACCTCATCAGGCTAATGGACACTCAACCAACGAGGGCCCTCAGGGGCCTGACAGGTTACTCTGAGTTTCTCCCGGTGCGACCAGGATCTTGGTTGCAAACACATGCAGAGGCTCACACACACAAGTGCACTGCAATCTAAACTTTAGCCAGGTGGGTCCAGACGTGCAAGAAAGTTGGAGTGTGGCCAGGTCCAGCATACTCTAGAAATCATACTTTTAAATGATATTATTCAAACCTATTTAGCCTAAAGTTCCAAGCAATCCTTATTAAAATGTACTATCAATAGAATCTATGTCCCCACTATAGAAACACTGTATTTGCTGTATGGGTATTTGCTGTATGTATTGTAGCGTAGAGAAAAGAGCAAAGAATCAAAACAGACAAACAAAGAAAAACAGAGGACTTGGCAAAAGAAGACGTCTTCTTACTCTGGTCAGTCTCTTTCCACTACCTTTATTGTACTGCAATCTGTTTTTTACTTTGCTGTTGGACTACAAAACAAGAGTAAACAGTGAGAAATGTTTGTTAACAGTGTTTACTATTCCTTACAATTAGAAGTGGTGGTTAAAGAGGATTGGCCAAAACAATTTTTAATAAGACTGTAGATACCTTTACATGGAGCTACTGATAAATTCTATGAAAAGGTGGTTTTTACTATGGCTTATTATCAATTGCTTACAATTTATGAGAAAATAAGTTTAAGCCGACTCTTCCGCCAGCACTTTCACAATTAAGCGCACACCAAAAGCAAAATATCACTTTTCTTTTTTCTTTCAGAATAACTTTGAAATGTGGATGTAATCTTTTTTGGTGCTGTTGAGGGAGTTTTTCCGGTCTTCCCAATCATAAACACACTGCAGGGTAATGGTACACATTCAAACAATAGTATTTTTAGCCCTGACAACGTAAAATTTCCATGCCCAAAACCTCGGATAAAATCTCTATCAAGCATATAAATTTATTTGACAGTTGTATACAATTGCAAAATATTTATAGTCATCTCAGAAAGTGGAACACATTCTAAGAGGAATAACTACAGATTAAGTCAAATTATTCCAAGCTTTTGTTGCTTAATGATATGTGTTTATGAAAGTGATTTCAGAAACATATGATGATCATAGAATGTATGCAATGTGGGATTTAGTTTTAGTTTTTTTTTATGTGGACAATTGTGAAGACAGCATGCGGCAAAGAAAATATTAGACTCTACACACTAAAACTGTAGTTCCAGAAGAAATATAAGCGCAGAAGGGGTAACTACGTACATCAATATCCTTATCCGCAAAGCTCATCTAATATTCTGTGTCAAAGAGACAGACTTTGATTGATTGTTTTCCTGAAGTTAGGTGTATATGTCGAAATACTTCAGCATGATAAATCATTTACATTGGAATCACTTGAATGATTTGATTTGAAGAGTGGAACAGAAATTGACTGGAGAGCACATACTAGTTAAAGCAGCATTCAAGCAGCACAGCCTCTCCATTCCTGCAGATTTATGCAATTTTGTGTAATTCTCTGTGTAGAAATTATACAAAGTCAGACTCTATGGACTGTTACAGCCCAATGCATCAATACCTGAGCGCTGGATAGCAAAACGCATGCACTGTAAAATAATTAAAGATTTGGTCAGGTTTACAAGGCAACTTAAGTAAAAACAAAACAAAAAACTGCAAGTTTATTTATTGAAACCTGGATCTAAACATTTACTTGCAGATGGCAGTTTGTCAAAATAAGGTTGTATAACTAAGAGCATTATAAAGATTAAAAGAAGCAAAAAGCCCTGTTCTCATTGCAAATACATGTACAAGGGATCTACAGCCCACCTAGTGGATAATTTCACTTATTGCTCTTTTAACTAATTAATAAACATGAATAATTAAAGTGATCATATTTAGATTATAAAAAATGATTAACTGAATTATTGGTAAATCAGTTAAAGGATATTGGACAACCAACCTAAACTAATAATGTTACATAGCACAAGGGCCACTTTGGAAAAAAAAATTAATAAATAAATAAAGGTTTTTAATATTGACTTAAAGCAGTTATAATCTCTGCACTTTCCCTTTTTTTTTTTTTTTTTTTTACAAGTGAAGCTTAACTAAAATCTGCTTTTCCATATTTGGTTCGCTTTTTTGGGTATGCAGGTGACTACAGCCAGAAGACCTGAGAGGTCCGGACAATTGATACCCTGTTTTTGGCTGCTAAGCCATTCATTCTCTGAGATGCAATGGACCAGTATAAAGACTTACAAACTGAGAGGATGTGTCCCACTTTCTTCATTTTTTGTGGAGTTGCAGGCAACATCATTCTGGATCAATTTTTAGGCAGACATGTGAAAACACCACTGCAGTAATCAATTCTATTTTAGATATACACATGAATGCTTTTTTCTAGATTCTACTGAGACGTTGGTCTTTTAATATTTGAGATGTTCACAAAGTGACAGAAAGTCAACCTTTTAACTGACTTTATGCACCTCTGAAAGTTCAGATCCGAGACCATCACTGCACCCAGATTTTGAGGCCTATCAGTGGTTTCCACCTGTTATAACTGAAGCTGTGTAAACTTTTAAAATCCTCATTCCTTTAGCCCAGAAATGTTTACTTTTGCTTTGATTCAGCTAAAAACAGCTATGGCATATCCATGAATTTATTTTTTCTATGTATGGGTTAATAGTCACCTAGTGAGATCATAATGTATAGTTGTGCGTTGTTTGCATAGTTATGGTAATTTATATTGTCATGTAGTATTATCTGAGCTGGGGGGGTACTTAGATATGGAATCAGCGGGCCCCAGATGGTGCCTTGGGGAAAATAATATGTGATATTTGTGTTCTTTGATGTAAAGTTCACTACTGACACAAAAACGTCCCAGTCCTTTAGGTAGGATTTAAACCAGGCAAGAGCTGTACCATAAAAGCCAAGTAGTAGTTCAGTTGATCTAATAAAGTAAAATAATCTTATAATATATGATATTATGAAATAAACCAACAAAATACGGTAATATCTACAATCACTGGCATTTAATTGGTATGTAATGACTAGAGAAAAAAAACTTTTAACAAATTAATTGGCAAAAAAGGGAAAAAATACAAGAGTTTGTTTAACTTAAAATAGTTTACACATTATTTTTTTGGCCAAGCCTCAAACAATATATTTCTATGGGTTACTGTATGGCTGCACATGACCTTTCACAGTAAATTCTTTTCTACATTCTGACAGGTCTTCTCCACTTTAAGTTCACACAGCAGATAGATGAATAAAGATGGGCCAAAAATTGGCAGTTGGTGTGTTTGTTGAGTGTGTTTGAGGCATTTTGGCTGCTTCTCTGCACTGACAGCCAGTCTGTCTCAGAGGACTTGGTGATGGAGTGGGGCAGTGAGGCTGGCACTGCACTAATGGATGTGGTGCTAATGACCTCCAAGCCAATAAACAAGCAGCCCCTTGCCGTCACCTCACCTCTGGTCTCCTATCTTGTCTTGTTCAATAACCTCACAAGTACAATGAGGTGAATTCAGCCTATGTTGCCAGAAATGACAAATGTTGACAAGAACAGCAATTTCTGAAAGCTGATTACTGTGTTTTATCTCCCAAAATGTGTTTTTTTTTTTTTTTCTTTTGCTTTTTAGGAACAATTTAGATATAAATATAGCCATGTTGATTTGAAAACATTAGACGCATCAACAATTTTTATTTTACTCAGATAGTGCTTTAGACTTTTTTAATAAATAACACAAATTAACACAAAATAACACAAATTAACTTGTATTTTTCTGTTATAGAGATCTGAAGAAGTACAAGGGACCATCTCAAAAGCAGCTGACATTTAACCTTGTTCTTTGTATGTTGTAAGGAAGACTTCTTGTAAATTTTGCCCTCTTTCTCTCTGACAACCTTTTATAGCCAACTCTTGTCGTCTCTGCCTTCCCCTGGAGAAATGTCAGTTGGGGGAGCATGGTACGTCAAAATGGCATAGTCAGTGTTTTTGACTAAAAGGCAGTGTTCTGGCTGGCATTGGTTCCTAGCTGTACTGTACCGGAGTTAGACTTATGCTCTCCTCTCCCTCTCTGTTATATCACAATTTTAAAAACTTTGCTTTTTTTGTAGACGGTTCTTATTTAATCTTTATCTTTCTGAATTAATCTTATACCATCTAATACTATATGTACTATACTTGAAGGTCTAAGCAGATTTTTTTTTTTTAGAAAAAAGCTAAGGATTTGAAAAGTTATGTGCCAGTGAAGATAGATGAATAATGATCTTCATGTACAAGATCTAGTGAGATTTTCAAGCACTATTCTGAAATCTCGGGGCAATCATAGAATGCACAATTCAGTTGATGAAGTAGAAGTCCTCAGCAGTTAAGAGATAAAAAAAGGTTTTTATAGTCTGTCACTCCCCTTGTTTTTAAAGTGCCTTTTATTCAATGGAAGCTCCTGGAGAAAGTCATTTTTTCTGTAATGTTTTGTACATTTTGACACGCATTTGTCTCAGGATTGGTGGTACAATCTAAAAATTGTACATTTACATTGTAAGTTTAAATAAAAAAGTAAATCGACACATACACAACATCCTGGTCTGACTAAGTGGTCAAGGACCATATGTTGACTTACTTTGATTTTAAGTCATTGTCAACTCTTTCAATGCCCTAACTCTGACAATGACCTAAACCTAGCCATTACTACTACTACATATATCCTCCAAACTCAAAAGCTTGTGAGGGGGCGTCCTTCCATGTACAACCACTGGTCTCAATGACTGTGAAACCTGAAAAATGGTCCTCACTCTGATTCTGAGACAGAAGCATGGACACACACCTCACATTTCTCTTCCATGCAGGCACTTTTCATGTCCATTGATTTCTATTCCACTTCACCACAGCTAATCCTTCCCCAAACCCTACCAAATTTACAGGTCCATATCTAACCCTGGCCTTAACTCAATTCACAACTTAGTCATAAAACAGACGGGGCCAAAAATAGCAACCTTAGTTCACAAACCCTAACCCCATCCTAAGAAGATAATCTTTCTTCATAGGGGACCAGTCGTCCCCCTAAATGTAGCATATTCACCAAATCATCCCCACAAGGGAATCAAAACATGGCACACACACAACAAAAGTTGGTATTTCTATCATATTAAATTCACACTCACTTACATTCATTTAAGTTACTGCATGTATACCCTAACTCTGACTTGTCCCCTAGCCATTACAAGTATCTTCCTAACCCTAGGCTTAACCTAAAGTTAATTCCAACCATACCTCCAAATGGACTCTCTAAAGTTAAAACAACAGGGTCTGCCACCTTGGAACCAGCCCCCTCTAAGTTCCTCAGAAGGTAAGTAAGTATTATATTTTTTACAAAAAAGAAAAAATCTATATTTAATGCTTTTTCTTGAAGCGGGGTGTGCATTGGTTCACTTTTTTTTTTTTTTGCAATGTGACAAAACTATCTGTTAATAATTTGTGCAAATCTAATTTTGACAGTAAATGAATAGATGTGTTTAATTTTTATTCCTGTTGTCACCATTATTGGGAGATATAGTACCATTAAAAAATAGGAAAAACTTTTATTATCGTGGGGAACCTCTCGGAAGTCCAGTTATTTTGGTGATTCTGTGCCAGATTCTGTGTTAGTCATCTTTTGTCTTTATTCTGTTTTAGCGTTTAGTACGCGGTGAGGTAAACTTCTTAAAATAAATCGCATACAGAAATCTGTTGAGTGAGCAGAGCTACACTGAATCATTTAAAACAATGCAACAGAAGTCTGTGCATATGCTGAATCACAGCTAGGATCGGGGTCAGGGAGAGGGACCTCCCTCACATAACCATATATGTCTGAAGCTACGATGATAAACTTTACTGAGTAGCCAGATTCAGCAAATATAAAACTGGCTCCAGAATAAAAGCCCTGCAAGAATCGTAGGAAAAAAGTTTGGTTTTGTAAAGAAAAAGAATATTTTATTTGTATTACAACTAAATATTTAGGATTTCACAAATCTTTCTATATGTTTTTGGGATAATTAGCAATTTAAATTCCCTAGTTTCTCTGGAGGAACTAAGTACATTTTGTTCTTTGTAGCAGTCGATTGGGTCTTTTTGCACATGGTATGTTTTTTTTCTTTTTCTTTTTTTTTCAATGCCGGTATCCTAAGATCTAAGAGAGAGAGAGAAAAAAAAAAACAGAATAGACCAAAGTTCATTCTGTAAAACTGGGTGCCAAAGTAATGTCTGTAACACATGCACACTTAAATAACTCAGATACTGGTTCTCAATACAAACCATATATTGTTTCTAGAAATGCACCCTTCTGGACCGAGATGTCTGATGTATTTCCAGGGATCTGCTGTGACCACTTTTCAAGTTTGGGGGTCACTGCCCCGAGTGCCCCAATGACCACGGGTACCGCTGACTCCTTTACCTTCCAGGTTTTCTACAACTCTTCTCTGAGCCCCTGGTATTTCTCTAGTTTCTCAATGTTCTTTTTTTCCTGATGTTGCAGTCATTTGGTATTGCTATGTCAACCACAACGGCTTTCCTCTGCTTTCTGTCCACCAACACAATGTCCAGTTGGCCAGCCATTATCATTCAGACCATCTGTATCTGGAAGTCCCACAGGATCTTGGCTTGATCAATTCCAGCCACTTGGTTATTGCACTCCATGTAAGCTTTCCCTGCCAGCATCTTACACCCTGCAGTTATGTGCTGGATTGTCTCAGGGGCCTCTTTGCACAGTTTGCACCTGGGTTCTTTTCTGGTGTGGTAGATCTGGGGCTCTATTGCTCTGGTGATAAATGCATCTGTGCTGTCTTTCAGTCTGGCTTTGTCTAGCCATTTGTAGGATTACCTGATATGTATGTATGTATGGATTGTTTTTTTTTTTTTTTTTTTTTTTTTTTTTCATTTTACCAGATTTAGCCAAATTGTGCAATTTTTTTTCCATCAAAGAAATTGGTCACAAAATATTTCCATTTTATTACTATTTAATACATTTTGGTAATGAAATTCAGGATGTCTGTCATCAAAATATAATATTATTTATATCTTAACATTATAAGGTGATTTCAATTGAATTTACAAAGCTCAGTACTCACTGTACACTGGGGAGCACTTTCAGAAAATAAACTATTGGCTTTTCAGCACAGATTAAATAAAACACATGTTCCGCATTCAGCTGCATCTTTCTTAGGTCTTTTTATCTCTGCAAAGGCAATGAACATCCAATCTGCTATGTGTACAAATCTTTTTAACTTAGCTACTGCTGTTTCAGCAGCTGATGGTTTTTTAAAGTACTGACCTAGCGAGTTGACAGATGTAAAAGGCAATGTTAAAAGGGCGGCAAGGCTTAAGGGAGGATGGTACACAGGGCTTTAGGCTTGGGCTGCTAACATCGCTGCATTTTTCACTCAAAATAATTATTTCTACACACAAAACCATAAAACGCCTTATTCCTCTGTGAATTTAAATGTTTTTACAAAGCTTTTGAGGATTGTACTTGGAAAAAACTAAATTTGACTGAAACAGCGGTGACCTTTTGAAGTTGTGGCTATCTACAGGTATGTACATGTAAGTACATGGAAATTAGTTTAAAATCTATACATTTTAATTTAAATTTTAAATCATTCTACCTAAGAATGAGCTCAGTTTTAGTAAATAAGTAACTTTAACTTTAACCTGGCTTGACTGGACAGTAAAATGAGAAAGTATTTTCCATTTTTACCTATTGGTATAGCTATTTTTAGCTTTTATTCTGTGTATTTTCTTTAATATTTACAACTGAATTATAGTTTATGAAAAAGGATTAGATGTATTTATGATGTGTGTGGACAAGACAATATTCTTGATGAATGGCATCTGGACAGTAACTTTCACAATTTATTTGTTTTCAGTTTGTGATTATGTTAGTTGTGTTTTGAATTATTATTGCCAGAGACACCTACGTTTTTCAAGTATTTTAGATTTAATACTTAAAGTCTGGAATTTTGGAAATATCATTGTTGTAATGATCTGTCACATTTGATGAACAAAGAAAAAAAAAACATAAAGTAAAAAAAAAAAATCGGATCTCCTCAAGGTCACCTTAAGTTCTTTAAGAAATAGTAACATCTCAATGTTTTTTGCTTCATCAGAAAACATGGCTGTGTGATGCTGTAGAATAAAAAAAATTATAAAAATGGACAGTTTGTTGTAATTTGTGTGTCAGAGAATGTTTACTTTCATCTCTACAGCTGAATTACTCAGATAGTACATATTTATTTATGCATGTACATAAGTGTGCATATGATCATTACAAGCCAGATCATCTGGACAGAAAGTCATTTGACACCTCTTGCATCTCTCAGAAGCATTACTGTTGGCTTGCTGTTTAATTGCTTTACTCTGTGTATTTGAGTCTGGATAACGTAGCTAAATTAATGAAGCCCATATGGTGGATGTGTGAGTTGTTTTAGTGTGTTATGCAAAAAAAAAAAATAAATAAAAAATCGCCTACAGTAATAGAACCTGGACCAGGGGAAACGTAGAAAAAAAAAAAAAGTTTTTGATCGGGGCGATTTTGTTCACTTTTGTGCCAATTTCTTCTGGCAACTCTTTAGTTGCAAATATGCTCACAGAGCACCATTCTTTGGATGTGGAAACAAAATGTTTAACTTTTGGAAGTAGAGCTCTTAATTATGAAAACTGATGAAAGATCAAAGAGGAGAATTAAGGGGCGTCTATGTGATAACGAGGGCTTTTTAGCATCGTGACACATGGACACAGTCCTGAAAAGACAGTGGTAGAACTGTTTAGGGTGCATATGTGCACTCGTACATCCACATGTAAAAGGTTGACAAACTGGAGAGAGATCAGACGTTTCTCTTCTAATGGACACAGGCATGGCTATATTTTCGCTCAAATTAAATTTAAACAAAAGAAATAAAACTTTCTTCTGAGGAAAGTTACAAGAAATTAATCCATTCATGCATGCATCGTCACCTGGAGATACAGCTTGTAATGTTGGGCACAAAGGAAAACAAAAGCCAGTCTTTGCCTGCTCTCATCCAATTTTATCTTAATTAAGAGGGGAATTAACTTTGATCTGAACACTGAAGAAAGGACTTCGTAGCTGTGCCTGTGGTAAAAGCACAAACCTCTGAGTATGCCTCAGCCTCACTCTTGGATTTCAACCCCAGCTGTTTTTCATTCATGCATTCAACACTGTTTGAAGTCAATACAGATAAGGGCAGGTAAGATTCTATTAGGACTACCTGAGCCATCCTTGTTAGCTTGTATCTAACAACCTCCTGGCAGCGAGCCACTGTCTTTGGCTCTCACACTAATGGCATAAACAAGAACAAAAGATCAAAGGTTTCTGGATGGTCCTTTATTTTAGTGGTTATTTGGTTCAGTGACAGGGATTAATGAGGTACAAGAGCCAATGTTTTAGCAAAAAAAAAAAAAGGCTGGGTGGGTTGTGTAAAGAAAACCAGTGTAATTTCAACCTAAAATGTAGTCCACATTGATGCCAGTGGTATTTTGACTAACAGCACAATTAGGCCTAATGCTGTAGTGCTCATTTCCTTCAAAGGGACCTTTCTCTATCCCTCCTTTCATTTGTGTTTTGTATAGTTTTGACCATATAAACTTTGCACGCCACATTAAAAATCCTGATTTTTATACGAAAGGATATATTTTTTGTGATGTGTCTGCATTCTCACTCTTCATTCACACAGACCCCGTCATTAATGCGCTCTTCTCCCCAATGGAAATGGAAGCCATTCTAGCCGAAGCAGTAGTTCCCACCAGCTCTGTGACACTTTAGTACAATGGACATCTGTGTTAATTATAAATCAAGTCTATCTCTGACAAATTACGTAGCAAAACATGGCTATTTCTAAAAATTAGCCAAAACCAGATGAACCTAACAAAATTTTTGACATCTCAATAGTTCATGAGATTTGGCAGATTTCAAATTGAAGTGAGAGGCTGATCCTGCACACCTTTAGTGTGGAATGCCGCAGATTTCTAAACTCCAGTATCGGATGTGATGCTCTCAATTCTTGATGCGCTGCAGGACCTCTCAACACTGCTTGATGACATCCCACCATAGACTTTGAATACCCTTCGGGAAGATGAACTTCACCAAATCCTATCTGGTGCCTGACTTCACTTTTTGGCTTGTGATATTTAGGAGTTTGATGTCGAGGCTGCTGCTGTGCCCAGCCAAACTTCTTCCTTGTGGAATCATTCCATTGAGTTGCATGGCCTTAGGAACCAAACCCACCTTGCTGATGTGAGTGTACATAATCAATTTATTGATTTTAGTATCTGAATGCCCACATCATAGCTGCACAGATTTGCAGTGTGAGCCCGGCATTTAATTTCACACTAGGATGGGGTGTTCAGGGTGATCTGCTGCTTTAAAAATGTTGTTTTCATGTACACTATAGCCTCTTCCTAATGAAAAGAAAATGTTTAACTGAGTTTTTGAAACATGGGTCGACACGCTAACAATCAGCATTTGTGTCCCTTTCCCTGGCAAAAAAAAGTAGTGTCTAACCCCTCGCTGGCAAGCTGCCTGGTCTCTGTCCCCCCTGCAGCTGTATATCTGGTGTTGCCACCCGTTCGTCCCAGAAGCATGATCCGTACATTCAGCTCATTTGCGCAACCAGAATGACGTCGAGGTTTCCTTAAATAATGTAGCTATGGTACAAATATTACTTATTTATATCTTTAACCCACTAAAGAATGCTAATACACATCTTTAAAAAAAATGTTTTATGACTTTTCTGAGAGAATTTGATGCTTTTTAAATTTTCTCCTTTAAACTGCTTGTCCGATGTCATCATTGGACATGCTTGGAGTAGTCCGACAAAATATAATTAAACCATGTTTATCAGTATTTTAGAATTCAGTATTTTCTTTCTTTAGGTTATGCACTATTTATCATAATTTTAACATGAAAGGAAAACATTAAACTCAAAAAGACTACATTTATGTTCAAATCCAAAGCCAAAAAAGTTAGCTACCGGAAGTAGAGTATGATTCCATCTCCAGAACAGATCGGGCACAGACGAGAGATAAAACTGAAAGAATTTTTATGCATTTATTTTCTCAGGAAATACCTTTAACATATTATAGTTTAATACCCTTACTATTTTTGAGGAGCAAAAAACTTAATTTAGTATTTTTATAAAAAATTTAATCGAACGCGACCCCAAAATATATTTGGTTGCGCATGCACAAATGAGCTGATGGTACGGGTCGTGATTCTGGGACGGATCAGGAAGTGACATCCGGTGACACCATAATGCTGGGTTAGTGTTGATGATGTCCCCAGTGCAAAAGTAAACAATGGTGAGCAACATGTAGGGAATCCAGGGCATAATAAGTATGCTTTATTTTTTTGCTCTTTTATCTGTCTGAATCTCTCCCACCAGTGCTGCACCATGTTTATCAAAGGTAAACAGAGTTGTTTTGGCATATTGGATCAGTGGCGATTGGCAAGGTTTGTTGGCGTCTGTACGATGCGTTCAATGGTGTCGAGTAATTTAGCGGGTTAACTTGCCTCTGGCGTTCCCACAGTACCTCCAATCAGAGCAGAAGCAATTTTAACGTGGGTCGTTTGACCTGGGTATACACACGTTAGTGAGCTGTTCCCACTGCCACTAGAAGCCGACTGTTCCGGGGTTTAAACATTTTATTTTGGCCAGTGTGAAAGGGGTATGTGTGTATGTGGCTCTGTAGGGTACTGTAGATTTAATGACACAACCTGAAGATGGAAAAATCCTGAGTTTATGTAACCCCTCAGAATACACAAACGAGTCATCCTTGGCTTATCTGGGGCCAGGTTTTGAGTTTCTCAACATAATTTGAGCTATTTTTTGCTTGTTGTTCTCTTTTTTTTTGTTTTTGTATCCATAATTTTTTTTCAACTTACAGTTAAAGGCAGTTAATTTAACCCTGCACAGTTTGCACAAATACACAGTCTCTCAGGTAAATTTAGTCGCATCCACTTCTGTCTTTATAATGAATGGGTAAAGGGGGAACTGACATATGCCGTAAAGCAGTCTGCACATTTGTAGCAGTTTTGGTGGCAGGGTCACTGCTGCAAGCTGCTTTGTGCCAGTGAAAACAATACAGACCCCCTCAGGCCATGACAGATGTGTCATTCATCTAGTCTTAAGTCGACATATAATCAAAAAAGATATGACGATATTTTATGAAGGTTGAAAAGTTATTTAGTGGTTTGAAAATAAAAAAAACAAAATATTTTCTGATGGATTTCAGAAGCTCTAAATATGTTTTTACCAATCTCAAAAATATTTGCTCACATTGTCATAATTGGGCAGTTATTGTATATAGAATTTCAATTAAAGAGCAATTATTAATGTTTAAAATAAGGTGTTAATATAACTAAATAGAAGCAGAAAAGTGTGGAATACTTTCACATGCACTGTGTTTTATACATTGTGGACAGAGAAAGTCCTTAATGACCTTTTTAATGCTTTAAGAATTAAAAAAGAAAAAAAAAAGAAACAAAGCCCCTTTTATAACTGTATTGTCCTTATTTTTCTTTCTGCTTCTACCTTTATCATATTTTTATTATTCTCCTCTGTCCCTCTGTTTTGTACTTTCTCATTTTCTCCCTCATATCTGCTCATTACACTGAACAAATAGCGTTTCCCTGCATGCAAAATATAGCTGTTTATCTTTAAACGCACAGCTGTGAATGTGCAGATATGGTTGCACAGAGTTACCAGAATTTGTGCTGGGCTTTTGAACTACAAGCACAGCTAATCATATTTGGTCCAGACCACTGCCAGGGCCTGATCATTGTTTATATAACACAAAAGTGGTGTTAAGTCCCTTTGTGTTTCTGTTTGGATGTCTATTTTCTTAAGAAAATTGAGGAACATCAAATTGACTTACGTCCAACTGTGTTCAGTGGGACTATTACTTTCATTGCTTTGCATTTTTCTTTTTTTACTTTTTCTTTTTTTTAAATCGTTTAAAATCTTTGCTGTTATTTGCTTCATTGTTATCTGTCGCTATCCAACATACAAAGAATAAGTGTTTGCTTTTGCTCTACTATATTAACTGCAAGGAACAATACCATCTGCAATGATAATCAAATAATAGTAATGAATTAAGAGAACAGTCATGATGTTGTTTTTTGTTGGTTGTTGCCATAATAAAAACATAGCATAGCACTGTCATAATTTCTCACCACCTTGACAAATCAGTTTTAGTTAAATGAATAAAATGTAAAACATCAAGATACAAATGTCTGTTCTCTCGTTTGTGAAATCTTATCATTGCAAAACAAATCTTTTCATACATGAAAGACCAAAAATATTAATTACTGAACTTTATTCAACATATACATTTTTGATTGCTGTGCCAAACCATACGCTTTACGGAGGATTGATGACGCTCTAAGCGCCCCAAATAATACGGTAACGGCCATAGTCCTTTGTTGTTCGATTAAAGCCATAGCTATTGTTTTCATATCCTTTGTTTTTTTTTACTTGTTTATTTTAGTTTTTCCATTTTAGGTTGTAATTTTTGCTCAAATTACAAGCAATTTAAGGTTTTTGGCTGCCATACATTTTTTGTGTTCTGTAGTTGTTGACATTGAGGTCTATGTTGTTAAATTTTAAGAGTTACCGGTAGACTTTTACAAAAAAATGTACCTCTGGAAAATGTGTTGCATTACAAATGCAAAATATTAAGGGGTGGTCTTTTTGAAGTTTTTGAATTTAGTGTAAGGTTCTGCACAGGTACATCCTGATATGGCTTTTTTTAGTTTAATTTTCTTTTTGTATTTTCTTAGTTTCCCAGGTTACTACCCTAAACTTTTGCTGGTTTCTGCTGCTGGCTGTGTCTGTCTGCCTCAGCAGCTGTGACTCACGCTTTTGTAGGCCCGATCAGTGGACCATAATTCCACAGGGATAAGATTAAAACAACTATAGGAACTGGAAAAGCTACTCTGCAAAAAGTAGTACTACTTAAAATAAGCCAGATTTTTTAAAATATTATATATTTTTTTTGTTTAAAAAATAAAATCAAATGGGGTGGGCAGAGTTTGTTTGGCTAGAATCCTTAAAACTCATTAAATACATTCCTTAAATTGAGAAGTTTCCTTACTCTTTAAGTGATAAAAATAACCTCTTTCCTATTCTGGAAATTGAACCAAATCACCATGAAAATTGTAAATGGTTTGTTCTGGTGACCATTGTTTTTCTGGTAACTGTAGCAGGTAAACAAAACTCAAAATGAACTGACTTACATGTATGTGCAAAAAAAATTAAGAAAATTCAGTAAAAAAATATTTTTTTTGGTAACCATTTTATTGACATGTAAAGATCTAACATTATCCATGTTGCAGAAATTATACCTTGCTGCAAAATCCAAATGTAAGTGTAGTGTTACTGAGAATTCCACAGAAACTCACTTCAAAAAATCTGAACTAGCCATTTAGAAAAGAGCTGGCTGAAAAATACTGATGAAAAGTATAAGGCCCTTTAAATGGCATCAATTTGAACTGCAAATCTTTGAAGTTTTTAGATTACATTACAGTACTTATCCTTCAGATGATTTCTGTTAAAAAGATGCTGATCTTTTTTCCCAAACTTAGCAGAGAGAACAGACCTTTGTGGAAGATCAAAGCCTGAAGACATATTATCTGTTATGTCTGAATCAACAAACACTTTACAAAAAAAGCTTATAATCATTCCTTTTTTGGTTTATAGAGAAATAAAAACAAATATTAATCAAAAATATACTACCATAGCTGAATACTAAGACATTGTTGCCAAAAACGTCTAGATAAAAGAAGAAAAAAGTTATTATACCATTTATTAACCTTTAGTCTCTTTCTTTATTACATTTCTACATGCTTTTAAGCCACTGAAATATTATGTTTTTTTTTTTTTTCAAAATGTGTTATAGTTTACTTTTCTCTAGTTTTATCGCGGATGTTTGTCAAAAAATAAAATTCTTTAAAATAAAATTTTCATTGTGATAATCCTGACAAACCAACTGATGAAAACAAATAGGGTACAGTGATTGATTCCACATCTGTGCTTTGATTGTTACACATTTCCCATGTGCATTATGATGTATTTTTCTGAGGTTGCCCCTTCCAAACTGTTTATTTTGCCCTCATCTTGAATACTTTGTTAGTCTTGTTTACGAACAAGAGTTAATGTATTTGGCTCAATGTAGAAATTGTTTCCTAAAGGAGTTAATAATCCATTCCATTGATTCAGCTGACAGCTTTCTCTTTGTAGTCACGGTAACTTTCAATCAATCAGTTGCAACAGATTATTAAGATCAATCTTCAGCTCTTCAAACGTGAAAATCTTATTTGTACACTTAGATGGATTTTTTTGCAAACCACAAAATGATTTAATTTTTTCTTCCTTATCAATTGATTGTATGTTTTTTTTTATGTAGTATAAAAAACAACACATTTGTACATTTTATTTTATTTCTTTGGAGGTGATTGTATGGTTGTTAAATATAATGTTTTACCTTTTTTCTATGCCTTAATTCCTTTTTCTGAACTTTTTTCACAATTTTTCTTGTACGTCAAAAACAATTAAGCTAAAAAGTGAATAGGAAAGAGAGGACAAAGATACGATAATCTCTTTTGATAACTTTCACAAAAACTCTAAGCCTTCTGGATGCCTTTCTTCATTTATTCATCTTTCCCTACAGTGTTTCACACTTTCTTATTTCCAACATGTTATTACTGCCTTTATGAATTTAATTAGCATTCATTTAGAAAGAAGATATGCCAATTTTTGATATGTTTTTTATTTGTAATTGGTGGGCAACCCTGTTCTACTCTTTATCTAGTCGTGATTAGTCTAGCCAAATAGCTGGAATTAGCAATGAAAAAATCAGCTTATTCCGCCAGCTGGAGCAGATGCTCAAATTAAGAATCTGAGCCAGCTTTTAACTGGCATGAAGCTAAGCTGGAAGGCCAGTGGTGAGAAGGAGGAGAGGGGCAAACAAGAAAACAGGTTAAAAAGTGAAAAATAGAAAATGTGCTTGTGAGAAGGGGAAAGAAATAAAGCAAAATACAAAATAAGAGAGAGGGGCTAGGGGAAAGGGGAGTATGGGAATAAGAAATGGCAAATTCTTTAGTTTCAGCCAATTAGGCTGAGAAGCCACTGGTAATTAACTCTCTAGGGACCCACTGAACAGTCATGCACCTCGTTTACATAATGAGGATGAGAGGCTTTTTCCCCTCCTTATTCTTCATTTCTTCCTGCTTTACTCTGGTTTTCTGACTTTGGCCTGTTGAACAAAAAACAAGAATGCTCTTTCCTCAATTTCAAATGACACATAACTTCCTTTGACCTAAAACATCAGGAAACACAACCCAACTGCTCTTGTTTTTTGTTTTTTCTCTTGTGTTGGATGGTCTAGTACTAGTA